>LT554895.1:1166567-1181358 GCA_900079185.1 Absidia glauca
TAGATAACCCAATGACCTATTAGGATAGAATACAATGTCAGTTCAGTTTCTCTAAAAAGCCATTATACATATGAATACTTACTGTTGGCTGGGCCACTCCAAAGACATCTAGTTCTGCAGCTCTAAAGTTCGGCCCTCCTTGAAGATGCAAGTCCAGGTTGGTATTGGTGCCTATCATGGTAATGTAAAGGTGGATTAGCAAAAGAGAAAGAGCAAAGAGCCACTTTTGGTCACTTTACCACTAGAGAAATGGTCAGCCTTCAGAATGGTGTTTCTTGTCAGGACGGAACCATTACGAGACTTGATAAGAGTACGGACAGCTTTCAGTAAGGAGCGAGGGTCAGTTTGTTTGGAAGCCGATATGGAGGAGCGAGGTGATGAATGAGCCGATGTCACTTTTTGTTTGTCTTCAAAGAAGAGTTGGGTACGGGTGGAGGGTGGACTGGTTGCGAATACATCTAGCCCTTTGTTTCTAAACAATGCACCAGTAAGCCATTAGTAGCGGTTCCATTAAGAATACACAATGTGGTAATTGTTCTTTGACTTACAATCGTGGAGGTACAAAGTTGCCGTTGACAGTGCTGCTGTCCAAATGACGCCGCATAGTACGAGGACTTGCGAAGGAAGAGGTGGGAGAGTCGCCGTACAAATAGTTGGTCTTGGGGGGTGAGCCTGATAAAGCTATAGATCCAGGTATGCTCTTTGGTGATGATGGTGGCAACATGGGATAAAAGTAAATGACCAAAGAGTGGTTCGCTAAAAAAAGAAGAAAGAGAAGAAGAAGAAAAAAGGAAAAGGGGGGATTTCATTTCCTCTCGACTTTTGTCCATAATGTTTCAACCCCCGCTCCGACGCATTTGATTGGCTCTCCCTCGAGCATGAACGTACACTCCCACACCATGAACCTTAATAGTGATTCTTCACTTTCAAAGTACCTGTCTGTTTTCAAACTATAGATGATGTAACACCTATCCATTATACATCTTGTCACCCAATAAGACCCGACCGCGATGACTATTTTAACACCGAGTCCTGGCCCCATTTAAACGGTACTGAAACTCCGCTTCATGGACCCACGGTTTCAGGAACCATAATACCCCCTTGATATCCCATAGCACATAACACAACAATTAGATAAGAGAAAAGCATTACTTTATTATAAATGATCAAGTAGAGAAGTATGTACATAATGATGGAGTGGAGGATATAGAGTATAGGTAAGTTGGGGTGTTTCTATGGTCTATCAACAGCATGTGTAAGAGAAGATCGGAGGAGAAGATCATCCTTGCACTTTAATCATCATCTTCGACTACATCGTAGAGCACCCGAATCCTTAGAGAGCAGTTGTCGCAGCAGATCACATCATTGCCCAGCTCCAGATCGTTTTCTGATATGACATAATAACCCGAGCACCGACACATCAGAGAGTAGACGCACTCTTGTTCTTCGTATTCCATATCGTCCAAGTCCACATCAGCGTTGATCGTGACCTTTTCCTTGTGCGCTGCCACTACCGCCGTGAGTGAGAGACTAAGTGAGATGATCACTACAATAACTTGATATTCTTGTCTTACCTTCCAACTGGGTATCGTACAGCTTTCGTTTGTCATCATCCCGTAGTATCGTCCAGGCTTGCAATATACGATGGGCATAGTCTTCGTTCTTGGTCGATGGCAATGAAGATCCTCGTTTGTCCGGGTGGTGCTAAGATTAAACAACCATTGGTAAGTACAGCGGTAATCATGACCGTGATCCTTTCATTACTTCAATGATCAACTGCTGGAATCTTTGCTTGATCAAGCTGAAGGGTGCATCGGCAGGCACACCAAGGATCTGATAATGCGTTTCCATGGACTAATTGAAGACAGAAAGAGAAGAAGACTGTGAGTCCGGATGCTAATTTTTTTGTTTTACCTTTTTTTTGAGTTCCAACTCCGACGGATTTCCGACTCCAGCTTCACAGTTATTCAATGGTCGAGTCCCCAGTATGCCCTGTATAGTGTCGGCCATCCATTGATCCATCATATCCTATCCATTTAATACCCTGGCGGTCTGTCGTATCAGGCACGAGATAGACCAAAAGGGGTTACCACCATAGTACAAACACCGTCAAGCGCCAAAGTAGACAATAAAAAAAGGGGTTAGGGCTTGGCGCTACATACAAGAGTCTCTGAGATCACTGGAGCTTATGCAAAAAAACAAAGTCATGAAGATGGGTTCAAGTAGGTTTTTTATTGGCTGAATGAGACTATTCTCAAGCTACATGTCCTAGTGGGTGGCAGTGAATACAGGGCTTGCCATGGAGTGACTAATCTAGTGAGATGAGCTAAGGAAAAGGGAGGAGGAGAACAGACCAGTATTATCCAAAGTATCAGTAGCAGTAGGTGCTGCGGATGGGTCAAGGCATAGTGCACTTTATCGGTACAATGGCTAGGGAATCTACTATGGACAAGATGAGTGCAGAAAAAAAAAATTCAAGGGTTTCCCCATGTTTTTTACATTTGAAAATTTTAAAAAGAGCCTTTTTGGGCGACATGAAGCAGTGGTGGAGTCGGCATTAGCATCGTCGTCGTCTTTATCGTCGTCGTCATCGCTGTAGCCGATCTAAGTGTCAAAAGAAGGAGGAACGATGCAAAAGGCAAAAAGTTAGTAATGGTAAGCAAAAGAGGAGCCAGACGTGAGAAGGGAAGAGTTACCGTTCGTTCGTTCGTTTACTCGTTCGTTCGTTCGTTTGTCGTTGTGGAAAAAAGAGAATGACAATGGGAAGGCAAAAAAGTGATGACGAGGGGAAGAAGGAACAAAAATAAAGAACAGGCGAAAAAAAAGATCTTGTAGCAAAATCGGGGTTTGAAATCCAGAGTGCATAGGCACACATTGTTGGAGGTGTGTGCGGGCAGGATCGTGTTCCTGAGCTTCACTTTGAAGCAGATCCCTAGCATTTCAGAGTGAGTATGCTACCACATTCTAATGCTATGGTGTTGACTTATCTTTTGAATGACAAGTAAAACTTACTTGAAACCATCTCCATGACCACCGTCTCGATTCCTTGAGTCAAACTTGAGCAAAGGAACGAAGATTTCGCTATTGTTGCTCTGGCTTGTGTACAATAAGGATTTCATTCTGTGTAAAGTGTATCAATGAACGAAGCTCACTTTTCGACTGGACAACTTTGCATTTCGAACTCTATCTACACTGACACCAGGTGGCATCCTCCAGTTTAAAAAACCAAAAGGCTGCTGAAATTTTCAAACCCCGCCTTTGAAAAAAGGATGGATCATCCCCCATGAAAAATGTTACTTTTTGTTAGACATGGATTGTCTCGTGATAGAGATAAGAAACCTTGCCACAAATTTTACATGAAGAAAGTAATGCTTTGTATCTACCGAATGATGCCAAAGATGTTGGATTTAGGGGGATGAATCACCGACTTTGGGGCTTTTGGAATCAGTCGCTGTTTTGGGGCTTTGTGGAGAGTTCAGAGAAGCATACGGCTCAAATATAGTTCAGGTTTAATATCTTTCGATAGACATACCTTTTATCTTGCTCCATGTGGAATTTGAAGATGGTTTATCCATCTCAGTTTTGAAAAACAGGGCAAATCGTCGCCAAATGTGCAACGGGGAAATCGAAAAGTTTCTAAAAAAAGTCAAACCGCCCACCCACTTTTTTAAACGCCGACTTTTTTAAACTCTCGTGTGCGATACAATCGGTCAAGACTTGGCCGCAACGGTAAATGTCAGAGTTTCCTTGATGACTGAAACATAATCAAAATAGTAAGGTCATGGAGAAGTCTTTTCAAATAAATTTTATTGACTTGATGAGACTATGCTTAGGATATATGAGGAGGGGAAGACTGCGAAGGTGTGTACAGGACTTGGAATGACTATTCTAGGGTAATGAGCCACGGAATGAAGAATGGGAGAGCTAATCAGCGGTGTCAAAAGATTCTGTGGTAGCGTTAGAAGGAAGTACGCAAACAAGTAGTGATGTTTAGCAGTGCATTGGCAACAGACTCTACAACGAAAAAGTGAGTGTCCACAAAAAATAAATTGCGAGGGCCCCATGTTTTTCATAATCCCTTGCGTCCAATCCCCATTCTAATCACATGTCTATTCAGTCCTGGCGCCAGAAAGCCCACATTTGTAGTCATCCCATTCGATCTACCAAGAAAAAAAAAGGAGCATTGATGCAAAAGGCAAATGTTAGCCATGGTAAGACAAAGATGGACAAGAGGATGAGAAGGAGGAAGTTACCTGCGTCCGTCATTCGAGGTTGTTGTATAGAGGGTGAGTCGTTCGTGGTGCGATGTCAACGTCGGTGGGAAAGAAAAAAGTGATGAAGAAGCAAAGAAGAAGCAAAAAAAAAAAGATTGGCGGAGAAAGTGATTCTTGTAGACTGGAAATCCGTGGCGGAGTTACAATATTTGGCAGGCCCAGGATTTCGCCCACTCTATTTCACCTACATGTCTGGTCTGTTAGTTTGGGTGAATGGATATTTATTGTACACATATAGAAAGACAAGAAAGCAATAGTCTAATAAAGTTGGGGTAGCTAGTTAAATGGGGGAGAGTGCTTAAAGTAGAGGAGGGGTCGTCAGATTTCAAAAGGTAGTTTTCCACTGGAGCACCTGCTTGTCCGTCTCGTCCGCCTTTGCAACCATGGTTGTTTTTCGATTCAGAATATCCACCACCTTTTCCTTGACACCCTTTTTGCTCTTGTGCCCCTTTTCAAACCAAACGATAACGTCTTCGGCCGTGGTAAGTCGTCCTTCCAATCCGAATTCTTGTCCTTCGCCAGTGACCGCCAAGCGCACCTCTTCCTCGGTGGGTAGTGAGAAGCGAGCATAAGGGTAGTTGTACAAGTCCATTCCAGAAGGTAGATTGAGCGGGTTGGGCGAGGGGTTGGTGAAGTAGAGTTGCTCAATGTCTTCGTCAGGCAAGCCTCGTAAAGTGGGTGGGGTCCATTGAGGTTTCCTTCTTGGTTTATTCAGGAACGTGGCGTCCACACCTTCATGGAAGTCTTTTGTTACCTACATGAAAAAAAAAGGGAAAGAGAATCAGCATTGCAGTCGCTTGAATCCCCTCGAGTTTCGATGTTGAATACCTACTAAAAACTTCTGCATAAGATCGAATTCCATCTTCAGGCAATCAGTAAGAGACATGCCTTTGCTTTTCCGTAGAGCTTTCAATGTAACCCGTAGACTGGTTGGTGACATCGCCAGTAGTTTGTGCCGAGTTTCTCTTGTCCAGGAAGTCTGCTTTTCGTCGTCCAAGGATTTAATGATATCTTCCAAAGAATCGTGCATGAAGCATCTGTGTAAAATCATTATAGAGACGTTAATAACAAGGATCATCGGCCTTTTGTGCAGCACCATTCATTGTGTCTTACCTATCAATCGCCTCCCGTATAGACTGGGGAAACCCAATTCTTTTTGGCACAGGAAGGTCAACAAACTTTTCCAGCACCCGTTGAATGATGTCGTATTCTGAAGTTTCAAGGTCGATCAATCGTTCCTCCAAGGCGGGTAATCTTGAAGAAGGGATGTAATGGGTTGCAATGCCAGCATAACTAAAGCACCAAATCAAAAGGTATGAATGAGGCTGGCGTGTACCTTATTTCCGTATATTGTAGTTCCATGTGTCTTTTTACTTACAAAGCGTCCAATCCCTCCACTCTGGTCCCAGTCAAAGCCAAGTAAGTCCCGATTCCACCATCTAGCTTGGGTAAAAAGAAGCTTGAGCCAGCGTTGAAGGTGACCCCTAGACTTGGTTCCGGCATCGAAAAGATCGTTTTCTCGGTTGCGATTCTGAAGGGGCCATGTGCAAATAACCCCAAGGCCCCACCTACTGTATAAAAAAAACAGATAGTCAGCATGCTTCTTTCTGACTTTCTCATAGGGAAACACCTCTTTTATTTACTTACAAGCATAGCCATCAAGGATAGAGACATAAGGAGTGGACAAGGTCGAGATCATGCGTATCAAGGCAGACTTTTCTTGAAAGTAGTAAAGAGCATCCGGATCTTTTGCATTGACCTTTTGGATGATGTCTTGAATAAGCAGAGTTAAGAGTGAGTTCTGTACTGACATGGTTTCCTTATTGTCGCTTACCTAATACATCATCTCCAACACTGAACTTTCCTTTGTTTGTGCCTTTCATCAGAATTACTTTGGCCAGTTTAGAGACATCCCAAGCCTACAGAAAGATAAAAAAGATAAATCACTTCTCACTGTCCACGCCATATTGCTGCAAAAGTTACTTACCTTGAGCTGAGGAGCAATGTTTCTTATCATGGCAAGGTCCAGGGCGTTGAGTTTTTCGGGCCGGTTAAGTATGAAGAGTCTAGCGCCGGATAGCTTGCGATGTAGGACATGTGTCTGTTAAATAGTAAGGCAAACTTCTATATCAGTACGATATCCCGACCGTCCTTGTCCATTAGTTCAAGAGGTTGGGCTTACCTTGGGCAATTCCTCCTCTTGTTCAGGCATCCCCATTGAGATGAACTAGGTACATGAGAAGGGAATGAGACGAGATGGACAAGAGCATGAGGCATGTAATGTTCCGTTTTGGTTATATAAAACTTACCGAGTTTGTGTGCAGACATCGGCTGATAAGACATGGGGATAAAGGAGAGAAGCGGTGACATGACTGGTGAAGAAGGGGAGGGGAGTGGCGAAGGAAGTATAAAAGTCGCATATACCTTTCACAAGTAGAAGGGGAGTATCAAAGTATAGGCAGTGGAGGAAGATCCAATGGGAAGGAGATATAAATAGATACAGAGAACAATGAGGATGGGGACAAGTAAAGGTGTAAAAAGGCTTGCTGCTTTCAAAAGTGAAAGAGAAAGGAAAATAAGAGCGGGGTATGAAATTGGCTTCTTTTATTGTGGCAGGAACATTTCAGCCAATGAGAAGCGAGGAAAAGTAGCAGTGGTGGAATGATCAAGTCAATGGTAACGAAGACATTGGATGCAATGATGCTCCTCCTACCCTTCCCAACCCCTTCATACCCATCCTCAACCCCTTCGCCCTTACCTCCTCTCAAGTCAACGTCGGAATATGAATTTTAGGTGACAGCCAAAGTTGACATTGGAACAAAAATGCATCGGCATGATCATCTATCGTCATGCATCACCACGTTCAAGAATGGGTAATACATGATTGTGTGCGTGTGTGGTAAAAATTAAAGCTATCATCAAGGACCGTGGTAAAAGCACTCTCCCATTCTCGGCTTGACATCGCAATGGTGAGCTGTCGGTGTTTAAAAACAGAACCCTAAAAAGGAAGTGTGGGGAAAGGGTGAAGAACGTTCCCATGATCCAAATGGAGTCGAATCAAGTCAATAAGAAACCTTCCTGCGACCAAAACATGCGAAAAACATGCCCTCTTAAGATGGCTTTGCTCAGCCCAAACGATAGGGAAGGTACATTCACGGGATTCGCTAATGCTTACCAACCATTCTTGCTCATCTGTTTTCCATTTAAAAAAGAAGAGAGAAGGAGAGCTCTCTGATCCCAAACTTCTACCCCTCAGGGACCCTTTCATCACAATCATATCGCACACGCACGTATCGCACGCATATGGATCAGTCCTTTTTTTTTTACTTCTGATTCCCTTGATTTTGTGTGGTACGACGACGCACTTACTATCTGTAGTTGAACCCACGTTTCTATGAAGGAACGGCATTGGCTCGCTTCCTTCCACTTTTTTTTCAATGGCTCGTGCTCTGATAGGTGCTTTTTCCACCAAAAGAAAAAAGTCGACCCGTCGGAGTTTAAAGTAATGCATGAAGGGTGTCGGGGTGACACGGCTGTCGAAACAGATGTGTCTTACATACAATCTCGGCTGTCAGTGCGTTGGCATCCAAGGCATAAACACTGCAATAAAGTAAAGATAGGGTGACATTTTTTTTTCACAATGACATTCTCTTGTTTCTTGATGATAGGCACACTTTTCATCATGTTAGTAGGTGCCCAACTCCTTATCGGCTTTCCCTTATTCCCCTTTCTTCCTCTTCATTAAACTTTCGGGCCTCGTTGATAAAGGTTAACCATATGACTATATATAATCATTGGATGGAGTAGAAAACAATGAAAAAAGACCATTGCGTGGGGATGGATGAGGCAATTCCGTGTTTTGAGTTCCCAGCGGAGCTGGTCGGAGTTTGGAACCAGGACATATTGCATATGTCTCAAACAATAGGGGAAAACGGATGAGAATAATATGCCGTGTGCAAGTGTGATGTGGTGGGGTTCACTTAAGGAGATGATGCATTGATGAATGTGATGTGTCTTCCTTCTTTTGAACGAGTGCATTTCCATTCACATCAACCATGTCTATCACTTTCAACGCACCAGGAATTCGGGATTGATACGTCTTTTCAAAGAGTGATCCATTCAGTGGTGTGGTATCAAAAGCAGAGAGAAAAGAAGGACCAATTTCGTTTCTCTTCTTTGACTAAAGGAACGAAGTGCCTTTTTCATAGCTTCTCCTAAGGGAAAAGGGAGATAGCTGAAGTAGCTTAAAAAAAGAAAACAGCAAATCCGTGCATTCCATCGTCTCTCTCATGCTTGCGCTGTGTTTGACGCTCTCTATGCCTCGGCCAAGAGGAGGCTAAAGAGAAAGAAGGAGGAAAACGAGAGGGATGCCTGTTCGAAACAACACAATTGCACCATGGGTTTGGTTCAGCTGTTCTTTGTCTCAAATGCTTGATATCGGCACTTGAATTCATGCAGCATTTGGTACTACCACATCTCTTTTCCATTCAACCCGTGATATCCCCTTTGCCCTCATTAACGTTGGGGGAGATACTTTCAAACCCCGACACACATGGGATAAAAAGCGCCCGAGAAAGTTTTCATCTTTCTCTTTCTCTTCATTTTCTTTAACTCAACTCCGTCTCTTTTCGAAAAACACCTTCTCAATCAATATGGATATCCGCAATCTACTCAATCAAGATCACTTTTATCATCAGCAATGCCACCAGCACCAGCAATACTGCCCTACCAGCAGTGTCAATGAAGACAAACCTTTTGAATGCACATGGCCAAGTTGCGGGAAAGGGTTTTCTCGTAGATCGGATCTATCAAGGCATCGACGAATCCATACTGGCGAACGCCCTTACCACTGCGAATGGAGAGGATGTGGAAAGCAATTCATCCAGCGATCTGCTCTCACGGTGCATTTTCGAACTCATACTGGCGAACGCCCGCATGTATGCGAGTATGACACTTGTGGCAAATCTTTTAGTGATGTAAGTTATGGTGATGGGCTGAAGTAAACTGGAATAATGTCTCTTACTTTACCCTTCTTTCTAGTCTTCCTCATTAGCTCGTCACCGACGCACTCATACTGGAAAGCGACCTTATGTATGTCACTACGTGGACTGTGGCAAGTCATTCACTAGAAAAACAACATTGTCAAGGCATCAACGATGTCATGATCCAGAATGGAAAGCAACAAGGTAGGTAGAAAACTCCCAGTATGGATGATGAATGACAGTGAACAGTATACTGATGCTCCTCCTCCCTCCTTGCTCCTTCCTAACTATAGTGACCTCAAGAGCAACAAGGTACCATCACGACAATATGTCCCCGCACCAACGTCTCCTTCTAGCAACAGCGACTCTGATACGGATGCTCCTAACAGCCCTCCTTTGACACCTTCGGACAAGGTACATTTTCGTACATCGCCACCCCTGATTGCACCTGTTGTACATCGGCTTCACCGTAACCCCATGGATGCGTTCCCTAAACTATCTCCTCGACATGATCTGATGGACTCCGCTTGGATAGCCCGGTCGTACTTCTATCAACAGAAGCTAGATATATAACTACATCGTAAACAGCTCCTTCCATACACACACATGCACTCTTAAAATAGTCTCTCATTTGCCTTCATTTACTGTATCCCTCACTCTCTTTTACCATCGTTGAACCTGATGGCCTCGCTCATCCCTTTTTACAATCACCCTTTGATCCCCTTACCAGAAAAGTTACCCGTTTGTACATAGATCTATTTTTAATCTCTCTTATGCTGTCACTCATTCATTCCCTAGTAGTAGCAACTATTGTATATGCCTTTAGATGTTGACCTTTCATCACTGTTACAGCCATCAATCTTATAAAACGTATCTCTTCCTTCAGCACACACACTCATACTATAGTTGATTAGCAACCATATGCCTCCATTCTATCGTACACTACATCCATCATAGTTACCTCTCATTTTCTGTTCTTTTGTAACCTTAAACACTACCCCAATCTTAATAAAGCTCCGCCTTGCCTATAATACTATAATAACTGACACATGTGCCTTTTAGTTGGACCTTTCCTTAGATGTGAGTAAAGTCTCCTGATGATGATCGTCGGTCCATTCATACACTCGGTGTGACAACCACAAAGATCAAGTATCATGCCTCTACTCACATGTAATCTGTCTCCTTTTATGTATCCATTGATCGCTTTTTTGTAAAAAAGGCGAACATCCAGGATCCCTCCCATTCATGCATGAAAAAAAGATCCGAGCGGTGTTTGTTTTCAAACTCCGCTAATTCAGGGGAAACTTTTCCAGTCGTTTTTAACGGAGTCATTTCGCAAAGAAGAATAGGCATTGCTTGAGTTCTGATCCTTACCATGTGCATGTAAACGTTGCTACCATCCCACATAGTGTGTGAATACACCATGATTCTCAAAAACGGACAAGTGTAGGTGAATGGGCTGGATACCAAGATCCTAACCAACCGCTTACCTCCTTTTCCCTCTTCCTTAAGATCAAGATTACTCTCTACCCCCTGGTTCAGGCACAGTGAAGGGGGATGCTTCATGCAAAAAGAAAAAGAAAAGGCAGAGTGACCAGTTTGCTGGTTTTTCCCTACCCTCATTAACATGCGTCTTCCTCGTTCACTGTGGACTCCATGAAACGCAGGGCAAGGCAACAATCTTTTGCCGACTTTTTTTCTTTCTGGAGAGAAAAAATGAGGAGATAAAAAAAAAAGTTGGCTCTTTGCATACCCCGCAACTTGCAACTAGAAAAACGTTTGGTGTCAATCTAAACTTTTACATTAAGGCGACTTTACCCCTCATTTCTTGAGGTCCAACCCACATGATTGGGATGGTTATGACGAAGATCACTCCATCCATCACCGATTTGCCAGGGCTACATGGCTTTTATCACCATGATACCCTTAAGGAGGCAGTAAGTCTGCTAAAACCACCGTACCCATGTGATTGTTACATCGTTTGGGCTGCAAGATAAAAGTGACAGTTGATCATGGCACTGGTACCATGGCAATTGTGACACCACATTGCTTGGGTCCATGTTTATGATGAGAATATGGGTACTACCCTAGTCATTTACCCCGCGCTCAAAAAAAAGAAGCGGCATTGTACTCCTTGTTTCTATCAAATTCCCCAACTGTTGGCCCCTGGATAAGGTTCACTACTAAACATGCTCGTCCTGGTCACTATGCTAACCGTAAATGGGACCCATAAGAAACATTTTCTTTACCAAAAGGCTCTCCACTTGCCATTGACCATCATACCCTTTTTGAACAGTAAGCTTTTTTCCACGGGTTAAGAGCCCGACTGAGCGGGGGCCCTCGCAATATTGCACGCATGATGAAAATTTCACACTCCGACAGTGTCGGAGTGTGAAGTTACCGGAACGCCAGATTCACATGCCAAAAGATTTTGTTTGTGGGAACTTACTTTGATGTCGACCCGCCCTTCTTCTTTCTCTTTCTCCATCCTCATTTATCTCTTTCTCCTACATTACATTTTTACTCTTCCCTCCCCCTCCTCTCTAAAGTTTATACCATGCCTGAATTGAAAACGTATACCAGGGAAGAAGTCAAGAAGCACAGTGTCGAGGGCGATGCTTGGATCATTATCGATGCTGAAGTCTACAACATCTCTACCTTTGCTGACTTGCATCCTGGTGGCGCTCAGATTCTGTACGAATTGGCTGGCAAGGATGTCACTGGTAAGTTGAAGGAACGACAAGGATTCAAACTCACCCAATTTTGCACTGCTCCTTCTGAATGATTGGCAGATGAATTCTATGGTTTGCACAGACAAGACGTGTTGATCAAGTATGCTCCCCGACTCAAGATTGGTACCATTGCTAATGAAGAACCCAGCATCAAGATCGCTCAACCCGGTGACTTCTCCACTGTCCCTTATGCTGAACCCAGCTTCTGGATGGGCTTCCACTCTCCTTACTTTACGTAAGTTCAAAGACATGGAATAATAGCTGGAATGGGGCGGACTGCTCCACTATGTGTGCATATGTACGGTATGATCTGCAGTGACTAACCCATCCTTTTTTATTTGTATGACAAATGGATGTGTTACTGGGTTTATAGTGAATCCCACACAAAGTTCCGTACCGCGATCCGCAAGATCTACGACGGCATCAAGGAAGAAGCACAGCAATCTGAAGAAATGGGCAAGGCACCTTCGAAGGAACTCTACCGCATGCTGGGTGAAGAAGGTGTGTTGGCTTCTCAAATCGGCCCCGGTCCCTGGATGGGGAAGGTGATCAAGAAACTTCCCGGTGGTGTCAAGCCTGAAGAATTCGATTTCTTCCACGAACTCATTGCCCATCAAGAAAATGCCCGTCTTGGAGCCCCTGGTTTCTGTGATGGTATCTCCTCCGGCTACGTGATCGGTTTGCCCCCCGTCTTCCATGGTGGTTCTGATGCTCTCAAAGCAAAGGTTGTCCCTGAAGTCCTTTTGGGTCGAAAGCGTATCTGTCTCGCCATCACTGAACCAACTACCGGAAGCGATGTCAGCTCAATCAGGTAATCCTCCCAGGACCAGCTAAAATAGAACATCATTACTTATACTATTTGATATTGATAGATGCTCAGCCAAACGTACTGCCGACGGAAAGCACTTCATCGTCAACGGTGTCAAGAAGTGGATCACAAATGGTACCTTTGCCGATTACTTTAGCGTGGCCGTCAAGACCGAAAAGGGTATCACTATGCTTCTGATCGAACGTGATGACAATGTCGAAACCAAGGCCATCAAGACCTCTTATGGTGCCTCTGCTGGTACTTCTTACATTACCTTCGAAAACGTCAAGGTGCCTGTGGAAAATATCTTGGGTGAAGAAGGCAAAGGCTTCTTTGTGATCATGGCCAAGTAAGTTTCGAGTGTATTAGCATTGAAGATGGATAGTGAAATCAAAATCTGACATACCCCACCCCCTTTTTTTCTCTCTCTTCTTTATAGCTTCTGCAAGGAACGCTGGTACATTTGTGCTGCCATCAATGCTGGCTCTCGTAGTGTCATCGAAGATTGCTTCAAGTGGGCCAATCAACGCAAGGTGTTTGGTAAACGTTTAATTGATCAGCCTGTCATCCGTAACAAGTTGGCATCCATGGTAAGGGGAGGGGGGAGCAAACGTGATACAATGCCCAACAAACATTAACCCATTCTATCACCTTAGATCTCCGAACTGGAAGCGGTGGAAAACTGGCATGAAAACCTTACCTACCAAATGTCAAAAATGTCCTACTTTGAGATGGCTACCCAACTACTTGGTCCTGTGGCGTTACTGAAATACCGCAGCACTCGTGCTGCCCATAACATTGCTGATGATGCTTCTCAAATCTTTGGTAAGGAGTGAAAACAAGGCGGGTTTTTGCACAATGCTAATGCTTCTCTTTCGATGTATAGGTGGACGTGCTATCACTAAAACAGGCATGGGTAAAAACGTCGAAGCCTTCCACCGAACTTACAAGTTTGCTGTAAGTTGGATCAATTTGTTTGCTGTTGTCCCCCGTAACTGACATTTTCATTCATGCAACTAGGCTATTTTGGGTGGCAGTGAAGAAATCATGGCCGATTTGGGTATCAACCAAGCAATGCGCATCTTCCCCAAGGATTCCAAATTGTAGTTTCGAAGTATGTTGACTCTTGCTCATTAGGTGAATAGCACTTTTGCTGAGCTATTTAGTGTAGTTTGTCCATCCCTCTTCTCTTCGATCCCCCCCCCTTTTTTTTTTAGCTTTTGCCATTCGCTCCGTTAGGTTAAATAAAGTTGAAGTTGTAGTACTCTCTCAAACCATTGCTATTTACTCATACCAGTTGATGGATTCTGAACAGCAAAGCAACCTGACCGGAATGGTACTTGTCTCCATCGAAAGGAAAAGTCATTCTTTACAAAAAATAAAAAAGGTTTAGCCATCCCTTTGGAAAACGTTTTGTGTCTCTTTTTTCTCCCAAATTGAATGGACAACCTGCGTTCAAATCTGACAAGGATATGGACGAACTTCGTACAGTATCTATTGCTTGATACCAAGAACGCCTGGTTTCCTAGGGGGAATGTTACAGACAGAACCATCCGGATAGAGCCATTCGGACAGAACCATTCGGACAGAACCAGCCTGCGTATCCTGAAATTTGCTGACGATAAGGACCTACATGGCGGGGAACTCTCTGAGTCCCTGACTTCAATTCCGGCCATAGATGGGACTCGACTTAAAATGAAGATAAAGCCGCCCCTGCCCACACACTCCTCCAACAATGTGTGCCTATGCACCCTGGATTTCAAGCCCCGATTGGCTATAAGATTATGATTTTTTCTGCCCGTCCTTTATTTTGCTCCTTCTTCCCCTCGTCATTACTTTTTTGCCTCCACATTGTCATTCTCTTTTTTCCACAACGACAAACAAACGAACGAACGAACGAACGAACGAACGAACGAACGGTAACTCTTCCCTTCTCACGTCATGCTCATCTTTTGCTTACCATTACTAACTTTTTGCCTTTTGCATCGTTCCTCT
>LT554895.1:1182584-1195901 GCA_900079185.1 Absidia glauca
CTAATCTTATAGCCAATCGGGGTTTGAAATCTAGAGTGCATAGAGTATCAAAAAAAAGTCAAGCTACCCGCCCACTATATTTTACCCCCCGCATTTTTTAAACTCATGTATGCGTTGCAATCGGTCAAGACCTGGCGCACCATGTCACAGTTTCCAAGATGATTGGAACACGTTTAAAAGAGGGAAGTCATGAAGATGGTTTCAAGTAGGTTTTATTGGTTGGATGATATTATGGTTATGCTATATGTAGGACTTGCCATTGTACAACTAATCTAGTGAAATGAGCTACGGAAAAGGAAGGGAAAGCTGGCCAGCGGTGCTAAAAGTATCAGTGGTAGTGTCTAAAGGAAGTGATGTTTAGAAGTGCAATGGCCACAGAATCTACATTGGAATGGGAGTGTACCTAAAAAAATAGAGAGTGAATCCTCAAGTTTTTCATAATTCCTTGCGTCCAATTCCTAAATTAACCATATGTCCATCCAGTACTATTGCCAGAGAGCCTATATCCGTTGTCATGCCAATCGATCATCATGGTGAAAAAGGAGCAATGATGCAAAGGGCAAATGTTAACCAATGTAAGAGAAACATGGACGAGATGGTGAGAAGGAGAGAGTTACCTTGCGTTCGTCGTTTAAGGTCGTTGCATAGAGTGGGGAGTCGTTCATGGTGGGGTGTCAATGTCGAAGGGAAGAAAAAAGTGATGAAGATGCAAAGAAGAAGCAAATAAAAGGATTGGCAGAAAGTTAATTATTTGTAGCAAGGAGCGGAGTTTGTAATCCAGTGGGGCTGCAAATTGCCTGGTGCGCCAAGTCCCAATTACGTTTATAAGGCCTATCACCTACCTGCCCTTGGTGCTTCTCGCCCAGGAAGAGACACTTTTCCCGCTTACTGGAGATCTTCTCCTTGACTTCACTATCTTGCATGGGCTTTGCTTACACTACCGGACCACATATTGAAAACCTGAGGTTACTTTCTTCCTGTTGCGCCTTCTGGATAAAGAAGATACAAATAATGATGAATGGACTTTATTATGTGATCATTGACTATAGTTTGGTATAGTGGCTTTTATTATAAGAGAGATTATGAAGAGGGGTTGTGTGTGTGTGTGTGTGTGTGTGTGAATAAAGTAAAGAGATGGGTATATGCTGAGGGAGAGAGGGGCAGGGAATCAGGCGATTTTGCTTTCAAGTAGCGTCTTGAGGTGCTTTCCAATAAAGCTTTTACGAGTTGGCTTCTTTCCTACTTCAAGATCCTTGGTAATAGTATGAGACCTTTCATGGCGGCTATCCATATCGTGCTCCATTGTATCCAGGGTAGATCTAAAAGAGGGTCGGTTACTGAATCCACGTCGTACATTGCCGATCAAATTAGGTGGCACATCGCTGGGCAAGTTGGCGGCAATCCATGGGTGTTTTAGTGCCTGTTCTGCGGTGAGCCTTTTGTCGGGATCATATCTTAACAACCCATCTATGAAGTTTTTGGCTAAAGGTGATCAGAATGGGTAGGTTAGTGAAATGGATTCGTTCTTTCCGTTCAATGCTGTGTTACCCAGATCCGAGATGTCGCTCCAATATTCCTCGTCAAAGGTGTATTCCCCTTTGATGATGCAAGAGAATAGCTCGGCTTGATCTAAGTCAATAGAAAGGTGGGATGAGAACGAAGCCTTTTATATATGTGATCTTACCGGCTCCATAAAAAGGGGTATAGCCAACCAATAGGATGAACTACCATAATTAGAGTCAAAGTTAGAGTAGACCAGTATTCAAACCTTGTTAGTTGCCACCTCTTCTATTTACCGTGATGACCCCGATGCTCCACATGTCAACGGGTTTCCCGTACCCTTTCTGCTCCAAGACTTCGTGCGCAACATAGCCAGGTGTCCCGCAGGAGGTCATCAAGATATCATTTTCGTTCTTGAGAATCTTAGATAGCCCAAAGTCCGTGATCATCAGATTTGCATGTTCGCCGGGTGTTTGAAACAGTAACTAAGCACAGCAAAAGTATGAGTATCTTTACCCTTCCACCCAATGTCATCATGCTTACGTTTTCTGGCTTCAGGTCCCTATGGATGATCTATAAAAGACAAAACGTACTGGTAAAAGTAAGAATGGCAGCTTTGTTCCTGTTTGTTGTGTTTACTTGCGTCATGGTTATGCAAGTAGGCCACACCCTCCAATATCTGAGAGACCAAATGAGAAGCATCCTTTTCGGTGAAGGCCCCTTTAGACAAAAGTTGCTGGAAGAGCTCGCCCCCACTTGCCAAGTCCGTCACAATATATACCGCCGTGGGACTTTCGTACAGTGCATGCATGGAGACGATATGTGGATGGCGTACTTGCTTCAAGATATCTATAGGAATGAGAGAAAATGGGAGCAGGTGAGTCTTTACCATCCTTCTACAAGCAGTTGCTCTTTACCCAGTTCACTGTGTAGCATGTACTCTTTTCCTGTAGAGTAAGGTACAATAAAGAAGAGATCAGCTTTCCTGTACTTCCTTGTGGCTCTTCTTCACAAACTTACCGGCGATAGCATTCTTCTGGATGATCTTGAGTGCAAAGGATTGACCGGTGTGGCGATGGACACATTCCTTCACGACAGCAAATGACCCCGTTCCTAAGATTTTCTTTGTGATTTTGTAGTGTCGTTCAAGGTCGGGAGGGTAATAGTCGGCATTGGCGTCGTGCTGGATTTGCTTCTCTTCGACCTTTGGCGTTTTTCTGAAGATGCGGCGAATACGTTCCAGTAACATTGACTTGCACATCAAAGTAAAAGAAAAGCTTCAGGTCTTAAAAAAGGAGAGTATGAAGAAGGAGGGAAGAGAGGGGTTGAGGGAAAGAATTAAAAGAGAGGAAGAAGAAGGAAGAAAGAGAAAAGGAGTGAGAAATCGCGATCGGTCCTCTTTATATGTTTTTAAAACTCCGCTTTCTCTCGAAGTTTACAAAAGGGCTTGCTTGTAGAAAGCCACAAGTGTGGTTATACATAACATCAATAGACTTTAAACACCAAGCCTTTTTTGGCACCAGGGATGGTTAGGGCTTGTTGCTTCCATCAACAAGGTGGCATACATAGTGAGTCCATGCTTCGTTTTTCAACCACCGTATGCATAGAAGTCAAAAAAAGTAGCCTCACTTCTACTCATAGAGAGATAGCCATTTGAAACACAAATCCATCATATTGAGGATGCATCAAGCTAGCCTTGCTTAAAAATCCATATGGAGATATGTTTACCAGGTACAGGACTGTACAATGGGGCATGACAAACCATGCGGATTTTGCTTGTATCTATGGATACGTCCTAAACACAGTACCAGTTCATTATGAATCAAGCACCCGAAAGAAAAACAAGACTGGATGGAAAAATCATGACACTTGTGCAAAGCGCTGGTTGAAAGAAGCCTAAAAATTACAATGCAAAAGCACCGTGTGCCTAAAAAGGTAAAACAGGAGCGGACTTTCAGTTCAAAGGATGGGGTCCATGGTAAATGGAATGTTTTGCCGTCAATACTTGATGGTTCCTGTATACAAAAAGTGTCATCAGAATTGTAATGACATTATGAAGCGAGTCATATAGAGCTTTACCCGTAAAAACCAAAAATGGAGTCGCTTTAGAGGGATTTCGCCATTGTATTTTAAACTCCGACATTGAGACCGCCCTAAGATAACTAGGGGGGAATGGAGTCTGATGACAAAGTGTGCGCACTGCTGAAGAGGGCAAACTAAAACGCATTCATTTATCGCTCTTGGCAGGGAACGATAATAAGATAGTAAAAGGGATGAGGGAAGATGGATAGTCAGATGCAAGCCAAAAGAATTGATGTTTGGGGGGGGAGAGAGGACACAAGCGGCGTTTCAACAATAAATGTACACTTCTGATTGGGCAGCGGAGATCTTCCACACACGGAATTTCAATATCAAATAGACATCCCTAATTGGCCAGAAAAAACGGCGTTTCAAAAAATAAACAAATGGACGGTACTGATTGGCTAGAAATGTCGGCGTTTGAAAAATTACAGGTCTGCTTTATATACCGCTAGTTGGTCTACTCTATATACAAGGGGATCTAGCTCAAATGGTAGAGCGCTCGCTTAGCATGTGAGAGGCACTGGGATCAATGCCCAGGTTCTCCAATTCCACTTTTTTGCCACTTTTTGGTTCATAGCGGAGCTGGAATAGCAAAAGCATCTTTTTTTTAATGTTACGGCTATTTTTGAGTAGTAATAGGTAACTGGGCTGTGTTTTCGTTGCTTTTGAATGTTTTATAAGTGAGCATCAGAACTTTTATACTTAAAGTACAGCCTTTAGTTTTGTCAATGGAGAGAAAAAGAAAAGAGAGACTTTGAAAAAAGGACGGGGTTCAAAAAAAGGGTACGAGCTTTTAAAATAAAGTCTTGATCTGCTTGTAGCGATCAAAGAGAGTCTCCATTGAGTGTTTCTATGCTTTACCAATAGCAATAGAAACCAAGTGAATTCTAATATTCACGTTCGTCCACTCGTCCACTCGTCAACTCGTTGAAAGAAAAAATAAGAAAAGAAGCAACTCTTTAAAAAGAATAGAGGTCAAAAGTTCACATTCTGAATTGGTTCAGATTTTTTGTTCAAACCCCGCCATTTGGAGAAAGTACAGACCTTGGAAAAAATCTTACTTTTTTTGGCGCTCATTTTTCTTGTGAACGGGATGAACGACCCAACTTCAAATTTCACATAGGCTTAGAAGTGCTTTCTATCTATCCACGGATACCAAGAAAGCCTGATTTCCTCGAATGGCTTGTCATTTTTGATACCACTCCAACTGGTCGCTTTGGGAGGGGGGTTCTCGGAGCATTTATGGCCGCATACAACATCAAAATGCTTGGTTCGGGTATCAGTCGATAGATATGCTTTGCATCGTGTTGTCTGTGAAATTTGGCGGTGGGCTGTCCATTTCGGTTTTGTAAAATAAGGAACCCTACAAAAAAAAAGACGTCAAAAGTTCAAAAAGTTCAAAAAGTTCAATTTTTTTTAATTATTAACCCGCCATTTGAAGAAAGGACAGACCTTGTAAAAAGTCTCACTTTTGTTTGGAGCCCATTTTTCTTGTGAACAGGATAGACAACCCAACTTCAAATTTGACATAGACTCAGAAGTGGCTCAGAAGTGGTTCTTATCTATTGACTGATACCAAGAAAGACAGATTTCCTTGGATGCCTTGCCATTTTTGATACCATTCCAATTGGTCGCTTTTTTTTGGGGGGGGGCTTCTCGTAGTGTTCACGGCCGCACACAACGTAAAAGTACTTGTTTATGGGTATGAGTCGATAGATATGCACTTTATCGTGGTGCCTGTGAAATTTGACGGTGGGGTGTCTATGTCGATTCTGAGAAGTAAGCAACTCTTTTATCAACCATAACTTCATGAATTCCCCTTTTGGTATGTATTTTTTGAAACCCCGATGCCGGAGAACTAATTTAGTTCGCCTTAGATTACCTTGACACGTCGATACATTCTTTCCTTCTTTCTCCTTTACTTTATTCTTCAGAATGAAAGCAACATTGTTTTCTTGTTTGATCCTACTGTTTACTGTGTGCGCTCAACTGACGTATGGCTTCAGCAGTAAGTCCTCCTTCCCATGAATCCATCGACTCTTTTTGTTTACTGGTTTACTAACAATGACTCTCCTTCCTTCACGCCAATCTTGATTTGTTTTTCCCCTACCTTTAGCACATGGAGAAGCCCAAACGTATTTGCGCCGATATGGCATTCCTCATGATGAATTGGATGATGCGCAACTGTTGGCGACTGTCAAGCAATACCGTGACATGGCGGTTCTCACCACCGAGCTCTTTGGCGATCGAGTGGAACGACTTTTGGAAGGCTTGGACAAGAAACTCGAGTCCCATTACGGCATTTCCGAACCTCATCAACGACAACGGCTCCTCAAAGATATCGAGCGTGTGCTTCGATCGCTAGAAGTCCAGGGACAACTGACCCGCGATCAAGTGCATGACCAATTGACGGCGGAGAACAACAAGGTGGCGGTATCGGCAGGGCACTTTTTGACGACTGAACAATGGCAAGAGGTGATACGGGATGTGGAGGATTCTGTCACACCGCCTAGCACATGGTCAAGATGGTTTGGTGGTGCTTCGTCCGACTCTATTGTCAAGATTGGCGATAAGGATCCGTATCATACATGGCTGGACGAAACGACGGTGCCGTTTGCGAGCTGGCTGCCTGCGACTCACCACACCACTTTGAAAACCGCACTGGACAAGGCTATGAAGGAGCAGGAATTGGGCACGACGGAATGGTGGCAGCAGCTGATCCAGGCATTGCATGGTTACTCGGAGGATCAAGTCGAACGGGTGATGGCCGAGCTACGAATCAAGGTGCTTGGCTTCAAAATCTTTGCCCATGATTACTTGGGGCTGCCCACACCACCACCTATCTACGAAGAAGAAGGTCATGATGATGCTCATGCAAAAGGCGCTCTCGAAGGTTTGGTGGCAATGGTCAAGAATTGGATCCAAGGCGTCGTGGACTGGATACAACAGGGTAGACACCATCTGGACAATCAAGCTGCCTCCTTTTTGGCCGAGAAGAGGGAACAAACTGCACAACTTCAAGACGAATGGACCAAGGCAATTCATCAGGCGCAAGATTCTTTTGCAAACTACTGGCACGACCGAGAATATGAAGCGTATCGTCGCATTGGCTATACTGAGGGCGAAATCGACTGGGTCCGTGGCTATCTCAACAAGGCGCTCCATCCTTCCTCTTCTCCTTCCTCCTTCAACCAAATCATGAACGATGTGCGTCAGTACTTGAACTCTCTGGAACGACAAACCAAGGCCCAGGTGGAATTACATGTGCTCAAACTGGATCGCTTGCTTCAGGCCTGGAAGGCCTCTATTTTGGGTCGTCATAGTGAATTATAGTGTTAGTTACAGATGTATATGTTTTAGTGGGCTCTTGATAAATAAAACGGTTTTGTCCACTTGGGAATGTCATCATGGGGTTGTCAAATATGGTGCTGATGGGAAAAGAGTGATCACATTGAACGGATATAGTAAAGCATGTCAGTTAGGACGTTACGCAGTATCACCCGCTGCTATGCAGAATGCCACCATGGGCCTGATGGGTGTGTGTCAATTTCAAACTCCGATTCATGCAGCATAAACATGTCTGTCCGAGGGATGGGAAACGTAAAACAAAAGGTCATGAGCGTACATTTTCACCGATTCATGCAAATAAAATTTTTGATTCGTTTATTATCAAAAAGAAGACGGTGGGTGGCGGGGGAGGGGATTGATCTAAGTAGTATATCTAAGGTATGGGAAAGGAATGCATGTGAAACCACTTTTTGATGCAGGCGATCGGCACAAATCATACGTTCGGCAAGCGCAGTTTTTGTTCCTGGATGGATTAGAGGTGTGAAACCACAGGATTCAAAGTGTGAAACACCGCCATGGCACCATCAAGGGATATTGGTCAGTAGTGTAGTGGAATACAAGAGAAAAAGACTGGTGCTTATCGCTGTGTCCAGGATAAATGCTGTTGTTGTAGATATCGAGTCGCCAGTTTGCCAAAGAGAAGTGGCTAAAAGATACCCAGCGATGGCTATGGGAGAGAGAGAAAAAAAAAAGTCAGAAGCACATAACTTGGTGGTCCTGTCATTAATACTTGACAAGACTATACCGGTTTATTCATACACGCATATACAACAAAGGGTTGGAGTGGGGGAAAGAATGGAGTCCTATAGATAAAGGTAGTAAAGGGGTGTAAGGGGGGCTAGCTTGGTAGGTGTTTATCGGAGATTAAAAAGTATCGCTTGTCAAAGTGCCAAAAGGAGGGACGGGTCGAATATCGTGTGGGTGGTGAATAGGATGAATAGGATGAATAGGTTGAGTAGGATGATGATGATAATGATGGTGGTGAAGATTCTTTGTAAGTGTATCCAGTGGTTGTAATGGGAGAGTAGAGTTAGGGATGAATGCTGGGAGCTGTTGCTCTAGATTGTAGTACTGAGGTTGGTGCGGAGGAGGAGGCGGGGTACTGATAAGTTTTCCATGGTGAACCATTTGTTCCAGATCCCGAATACGATGTTGATAGTGTACGACTTGGTCACGTAGCTCCTTTATGTGATCCACCGAGAGTTTCAAGATGGTACCTTTATTGATCGAATTAGGCGACCTTTGTGCTCCAGTGGTGAAGTTGACGGGATTGGCGTTTGTGTTGATGAGATGGTTAGGCAGAAGTAAGCATAGATCTATAAAGCAAAGTGTTAGTTGCATATCTAGTCTAGTATGTGTATGGGTTCTAACCTTGGATCCTTTCATTAATGTTATCCCTTCGCCTTCGTTCAACCATGTTGTGCGATTCCCTTCGCCGTCGCCGCTTATCAAACATATCTTGCATACTAATAGCACGATTCGATCAAAGATTAGCGCACATACTGTATTGATGAATGTACTTGGCCACTTACTGTCTTTGTTGTGCATCATCGTCTTCGCCAGTGTGATACATAGAGTCCGTATGGGTAGTTGATGTTGAGGGTGATACCAAAAGTTCTCTTGTCAGAAGGTTAGGTGAAGTAGGACTGAATGTGCTGCTATCCATCATAGTACCGAACCAAGTCTGTTGCTGTTGTTGGTTTGTATTATACGCTGCTTCCAGTTGTGATGGTTTGGATGTACCAATGGCCATACTTCCAGGACCTTCGTTCCCATCTTGTAAAGGAGAGTAAGTAGTTTGATTATATAGCTGGGTATGCGTCAAGTTGTTATCTTTGTCGATGTTGTTGTTGTTGTTGTTGTTTGCTGATGACATGGCTTCATTGACTCCAGGGATTGGTGTGCAAGTTGGATCAGGAGGTGGGGAGAGAGTACCTGAAGCTTTATATTCTCGTTTTATGTCTTGTTGATGGGGTGAATACATGTTGTGTGGACGAAGAAGAGAAAAAGGAAAAAAAAGTAAAGTGGAGGAGAAAGAGAAGGAAAAAAAAGGGATGGGAAGGATTTGGAAAAAAGGTCTTGTTTTTTTAGGTGAGAATTTTTGGGGCGCTTTTTCAGAAACCTGGTTGTGTCATCAACTTGCCTTCATACATGGCCAGGATATAGGATTGGTGCACTGTCTTTTGCCTGTTCTCCATCATCCAATTACTTTATAAGATATATCATCGGTTATCTTTGATCGATACACTGATCGTGAGAAAAAAAGCCTCCCTCTCCCGAGATCAGATCAAGCTGAGTTAGTCTATCATGGTGATTTAGTTTTCATGCAAGTTCCTCGAGACATTTCAACTCCCGCCGTCGGGTATTGAAACGCATGTATGCACAGAGGTGTTGTCACCTCAGTCGAGATGCCAATGATATATGCACACATGGTAATCAAACTACTGCTTAGCTGGTTCCCTGCATGTAGACTTCCAAAAGAAAAAGATGGCCGGTTTCTTTTGGAATGAGGAAAGATGAGATGATAATGAGAAATCGGAATGGCTCGCTGCAGGTGACTGATAGAACAGTAACAAACATCAGACAGACTAAAACCATACCCGTCTTGTGTTTCATTGATCAATCAGCTAAACACGGCTCCTTTTCCCATTCCTCGATGAATGAGAGGAAAAAACTAAGACACAGCCCTTACTAACTTTAGCACCCCGCCTTCTAATTACTATGCATGGCCGAGAGAACAAAAAGTTCCATGAATCAGATTCCTGCATGATGTGTAAAACCCCGCCGTTGCTCGAATTCCATTCTACCGGGCTGACGTTTTTTTTATTCAACCAAAAAAGATGACTATAACTAGACTAATATTAAGGAGGGTCCATTGATCCATTACCAATGCGTTTCTACTGTAAAAGGCACAATCTGACTGGGTATCTGCTGTTTGTCCTGTTTCCATCTATCCAAATACTTCCATTGTTGGCTCTTATGGGATTCGTTGTTCACCGTCGGCACCACATGGTTGATATCTAAACTTGCAATGAAGGAGGCCAGTTCCCGAAAACTGGAGTGTTCAGAGTAAGGTACACCGTAGATCTTTAGCGTGGGCGAGTCATGCTGAGGCGTCAATGTCAAATGTCGGTCAGTAGGTGGTCGTATCACTTGAGAGAGACTGTTTATAGCAGATCGATCGTCACCATCATTGTCATTGTCGGTGGTCGTCGTCGTGGTTTGGTATGTCCAACCTGTGGGCTTGAAGGCAATCAGACTTGTAAACCGAGGTGCTAAGCTTTTGAGGTAGGCATGCATATTCTATAACGGTAAAAGCCAGCAGTAAGACAACGAGGTAGGTGCATTAGACGGCAAAGTTGATCAGCTTACCTCAGGCTTGATATCATTCAGTGGAAGGACATGCACCTGCGCCTCTTTTTGGTTATCAGTGAGCATGGTTCCTAGATCTTCGTTGTCTTGGCAATCCAAAATAGATCTCTTGACCGAGGTAACAAAGATCTTGCTTTTGAGTAACTTTGCAATAGCTATAGAAAAGAGGGAAATGAATCAATTGGTATCCCGCTGACTATACTTTTGAGCTTTCCAAGCTTACCCAAAAACACCTTTTCTTTGCCAATAGAGTAAGAGCCCACGACTACTAGGATATCTTGAGAGTTGTTCTTTTGCGACATGGTATGAGGTGGGATGTGTTCTTCAACAAGGCGACAAGCAGCCTGGATCGACTCTTCTTGGGCAGGGAATCCATACTTTGCATCGAGATAAGTGGTGTCCAAGTAAAGGTGATCAATCGTAGGGTTTTCAGGCTGACGAAGGTGTGGGTGGAGGCACATGGATGGGGTGGCGCGGAAGTCACCGGTATGTAGATGGCGTATCCAGGTACCACCGTCTAGTTGGATGTCGAAGATGAAGAGAGCAGATCCAGGGCAGTGGTTTGCATCGATCAGCGTCACCTTGATCGTAGGGGTGATAAAGGTGGGCTGATCCATGGGAAGCACATGGATCAATCGATCGTCCACGTTAAATCGGTTGGCAACGAGGTTGGCGGTGATGCGGGAGCAGTAGATCGGTCCGTGGTTCCATGCATGGGTCAGGCCGTGGTAGTGGTCGCTATGGAAGTGGGTTAGGAAGTAGCCTTCACAATCAACAATCTTGCCATATGAGAAGGCATCCACAACAAACTTGGTATCTATCAAACATAACATAATCAGTCCGATCGTACTTGTCATCCGTTTTCTCTAAGCTACTACAATCGTACATACCTTTCAGCCATTTGTAGTCTGGTACTGGCTTTGATTCCTTATTGGAGGAGGAGGAGGAGATCGTCATAGGGTTGTCGTGGTCATTCGTCACTGAGGGAGCTGTCACTTTACCAAGTAAAGTATCCTGGATCGCTGTTGGTATTGATTGGATGAGCTGTCGCCAAGCTGGCACAGTGGTAGAGTCAGTTGTAGTAGGCAACGCCGGTATATCATAATCTTCGTCCAAGCACCGATCGATGTGTTGCTTGAATTCCACTTCAGAAAGCACCAAATAGTCGTCGCAAACAGGACATTGTCGCTCTGGTGGTGACGGGGGCGATAGGGGTGAATCAAGTCTGTGGGCACCTTGTTCCTCCGCCAAGGACAGGTCTATCGCCTTGGCCATATCAGTTTCAAAGTCAGGTCGACAAAGTGGATCCGGTGCTGGCGAGTCGAGGTGTTGTTGTTGTAAGTCGCAGCCCAGTCGAGCCGAATGCAAATTCTGTTGATTGTTCTTGTCGCTGGGGTTCATGATTGAAGAAGGGAAAGAGATGTGAGAAAAAAAAAAAAATTGTGGCCGAGCCTATTTATTCAGCAGGCTCAACGGGCGCAGTGGGCGAGCCACTACATATGGTATAGCCTGATTGGGTTTCATGACTTTCCGTCAAGCTGATATATAGACAAGACAGTAACAGTTAGCAATAAATGTATTTGATATGTACAAAAAAGGTCATCAAGATAACTAGCTATATAAGTGCAGTGACGAGAAGGGTCTATAATCTAGCGTAAGCTATACAATAACTATACAGTAAAGGATTCGCCACAACCACAAGTACCCTTGACGTTCGGGTTATGGAACACAAATTGAGAAGACAGCCTATCTTCTACATAGTCCATTTCAGAGCCTAGCACCGTCAACAATGCCTTGGAATCTACAAGTACCGTCACACCTATATCATCACAAAGAAGCCCATGTTATTAGTAACCATATTGTTGGTGCTTCTTCCCTCCTTTCGCTTTGCAGGCATCGAGATCCGTTCTTACCGTCTTGATCAACCACCTCGTCAAACTTATCCTTCTTCTTTGTAAATTCGAGCATGTAAGAGTTTCCTGAGCATCCCTTTGTCTTGACTCCTACTCGAAGGAACTGGGGTTCGTCTTGGTTCGTCAGATTCTTTAATCGTTGCACAGCTGCAGGAGTCTAGAAAGAGTGGGGAAGGAATGAAAATAAGGGCTGTTAATAACTACATCGTCTGTCGCCATCCATACACACCAGCCAAGGAGTCCACTATCATCCACCCACCCACTTACAAGTATTAAGGGTGCTTTGCGCAATCGTAGTTTGGTCGAGGGCTTTGTCGCACTGTTCGCTGCTGCTTGTCTAATGGCGGAACTGAATGTCATGGTATAGGCGAAAGAAAAAGTAAATAAAAGCAAAAGAGAAGTAGGGGACTCCCCCCACCATTAAATACAAAATCGGAGCGGCGTTTGAAAAAACATCCCACGGGTGAGGACTTTTTTTTCATATAAAAGCATTTGACTGGTAGTACATCACCAATAGCAGCTTTGGTTCGACCAGTAATGGCTTTTACCACTCGTTTAACAAACATTCCATTTCACACTTCACTAGAACAGATGCTTTTCCAAAATGGCCGTATTTCTTGCATCCCAGGGGGGGGGTACCCTGTTGATTTCAGTATCATTTTTAAGCAGACATGCTATCCATACAGTCGAGGGAAGACTACAATAAAGCAAAGGCTGAGTGTCGGCTTCCTAAAGAGACATTGTCCTTGTATACGAACTCTGAACTTGATTCATCCCTCCTTTCACGGACCGACTCTGCTGCAATATGAGCCACATGCATACACTTAGAGCGCTACTGGCTACCTTGAGAGCGGTGGTTCCTGTATGACTCAAAGTGCATTAGTTCAGTGATAAGCCTAGGACCCCCTGACCTTACCACTATAGGAGCGGAGTTTATGCACCCCTTAACCTACACTGAGCCTACCACTCATATCATCTTCACACTCCGACAGAGCGCTCCAGAGCCCACAGATCTATCCAAACTTCAATCCAACATATCTCGCCCGGAAATGCACCTAGACCACTCATTTTACCCTTGAAACGACCGGAGGGAGCCCAGTTT
>LT554917.1:4076-16488 GCA_900079185.1 Absidia glauca
TTCTCTTTTCTCTTTTCTCTTTTCTCTTCTATCTTTTCTCTTCTCTCTTCTCTCTTCTCTCTTCTCTCGCTTTAAATTAAGAAATAAATGTCCCAGAGCTCATGCTATTAGCGACTTCGGACAAAATGGTATATCGTTCTTTTTATCAAAGCGTGTTTATAAAGCTGCTCGTATGATAAGCTTGTCGTAAGCCTGTAGTAAACTGGTCGTAAGCTGGTCGTAAAAGTTCGTAAAATTCGTAAAACTCGGCTGTTCGTAGAGTACGAAAAGTCGTAAAAAGTCGTAAAAACACCGAAAATTGTTCGTAACTGGAGCAATCCCCATGTCGTAAACATCGTAAATATCGTAAAACTCCGCTTATCGTAGAGTACGAAATCGTAACTGGAGTAAAATGTATCCTGGACTTTGCCCGTGTCCGTAGCAATCCCCACAACCGCCCACCCACGATGGCGGAGGTGTATTATTGAAACACAGAAGATTTCACAATTTCCATTCTTCCGGACAAGACGAGCTAACAAAACAAGCTGTATTCTTTTTTGTCTTCATGGTATGCCCCCAACGAACCTGAGTCACCGTCATCTACCATCAACCACCTCCACTGCTTCATCTTCTTCATCTTCCTCATCAAATCGCCCAGCCCTTCCACATGTTTTAACTAATTCTCCCTCCAACGCCGTTCATTTATCAAGGAGCACTGCACGAACATCAAGACGAGTCCGTTCTCACTGGTTCACTCATTTTGCTTTGAACTGGCGTCGCAGCTCCCGTTATTCCAAATTTGTTTTTGCGTACTCTCTCGTTCTACTGGCACTACAGGTAAAGTGTAGGATACCTACTAGATCAAATGCTAGCTGATTAGCGTATGTATCATGCTCTTTTTTTATCATACCAGGTACTGGCCACGGTAGTTGTACTATGCTTTTCCTGGAATATGTACTGCGATAAACCTCTACGGATATTCTTGACAGTATATGTTTTACGTCTGGTGATATCTTCTCCTCTCAGCATTTACTTACACTTAGCTCCACGAAGACAACGTCGACGGCCAAGGCAAGACGAACGAGCTGAACTAGGGGAAAATTTCGCAATGACCGAACTACTGACATTATCAGCACAACCTTTACCACAGCAACAACCTACATTACCTATACCAATACCTACTGCTACTCATGTATCTTCTGATTCGATTAATCCAATAACTCGTCCCCCTCCTCCGATTCCGCCCATGGTCTACCCACCCCCACCTCCACCAACATCGTTCTCTCAATCAACGTTGATTAACTGGATAATTAGGTACTGTTCGCCACGCAATACAACTTTAGTACTGAACAGTGTAATGTTTTATTTTCTAGATCAAAATCTGCGTTGGATCTCTTTGCTACTTTATGGTTCATCATTGGGAACTATATGCTGTTCACATCAACAACTTGCTCAGAGACGGCGAAACCGATATACTATCTTTCCTTGGTGGTTATCGTATATGGATATCTAATCATCACAATACCTTTACTTTTATGCACTGCCGTCATATTCTGTTTGCCCTGCGTTCTCGGTAAATCAAAACGCCACTTACTGCAAAGCAAATTACTTCTAACAACTTTATTCTTTGATATAGTCGGTATGCGGCTACTCCATGTCGAAGATGGCGTTGATATGGGTGGGGCCTCTCTTGAGGACATTGATCAGATCCCTGTTTACCGGTTCAAGTCAAATAAACCCCCACCTCCCCCGCCTCCTCGTCGACCGCACCCGCAGTTACACCATCATCAGCACCAAGAAATCACTGAACCTGTGAAGAAGCAAGAACCGACATCAACCATGGGATTTTTTGACGAGCTATGGATCCGATTAGGCTGGATGGAATCACCCCTGGAGGAATCCCAAGGGACACCAGTCTACTATGATGAAATTGAAATACCGAACGAACAAGACCAAGTATGTGCCATCTGCTTATCCACCTATGAGGAAGGTGATATTTTGTGTCGGTTATGGTGTTACCACCATTTCCATAAAACATGTGTTTCGGAATGGCTGGTACTCAATAGCCGATGCCCCTTATGCAAACGGGATTGTCGGAGACAAAAAGATCAGCAGCGTAACGATTTACCTTCTCGAGTCACTGCTGGTGCCAATATCACCAATACGAACGCCCCGATCGCCACATCCGAGGTCGACTGCTGAATCAGTTTTACTCTCCTGAAGTGTAAGATGGGATTGAACACACAATATGAAAAGTCACAGAAGGAAGAGGACCCGGGGTGAAGCGGCGAATGGAATAAACAGTCAACACTCATTGGTTCTTGCTATGAGATTTTATAAAAGTAGAGAAAAGAAAGGCCGATGTTTATTCTGTTTTGATCTAGCGCTCCTGCATGAATTCAATTTTATTTTATTTTTGGTTTGATCTGCACGAATTCAATGCTGATAAAGCTGGAGGTGAGAGTATGAAATATTCGTTTCGGTGGTCGGTTCAATGAACAGTGATTTTTTGCTCCACACACGCAGCCAGTCGGAGGATATGTCCTTAATGCTATTGGAGCTTGTGTCTGATTGTTTAGATGAATGATAAGCACTATTCAAAGACTGTTCTTCACGTGACCGCCAATGCTGTAAGATGGTGACATACTTTGCTCGTGGATTTATGTTGTTAACGGTGTCCTTTTTGAAATGCAAAGGAATCTTGACATCTTCGAATATACCAAGTAGCTCTTTGGAGGCTCGGAACTCTAGGTTGGCTATATCAAAGTTCTTTATTTGATGTTGCGAGTGTGCAGCCACAGGGGATTTTGCGGAGGAGGCAGCTGTGATAGCATCTGGTAAAAAAGACCGTGGAGGCGATTGTATTGATGCATACTCCTAATAATATTATTTGTATGGGGTTGGTCAATCCAGCACTTGTGCTGGTTTTTGATGATTACCTTATCCGGCAATTTTCCCTCCAAGGGTAGCTCCACAAACAGAAGAGAATGCTGGATCAAGCACTCTACAATCCTGGTCCATTGTGCGCTTTGTTTCACAAGTTCTAGCTGAAGAATATGCTGAGGCTGATATAGAGGGAAAGGGACGGAGTGAGTGGATAACGAAGAGAGCGATTGATTGATGTCTGAATGCTTGCGCGATGAAAAGCTGAGCAGGCGCCGTGCTGCCCTTTGCCATGAAGGTATATGCGTAAGTTTGAGAGACGGAGCTGACTGTTGCATAAGCTGAGAAACTGCGTCCATCTGGATAAAAGTAGGGGCTACAATAATGGCCATGGTAGATGCGGTCATGTGGTTAGAGTGCTTATGCTCCACCATTGTGCATATTGATCGAAGAAGATATACCAGAAGATGTCGGTGCTCCACTGGCATGGAATGCATAATCTCTTGAAACCTTTCCAACGCATTCTCTTCAATAAAGATATGTGCCATATTAGAGATACAAAAAGTACCAGGTAACACATCAATCAAAACCTAGGAACACGTTCACCTTACCTGTTTCATGTGCTTGTAGAAATAAGGATTGATATGATAATGGAATAAGAGCTTCAGGCAAAAGTTGAAGGTAGCGTTTCAAAAGACCCGTCCAATAATGAACTGTGGTGACTGAGGCAGCGGGAATAACATCGAAAGGATTGTTGCTTTGTTCGAACTGTTCTTGTAGTTGATTCAAGACTGATGTAGCGCCTGACCTTCTAAACAAACCTTCAACCTCCAGATCTTGAACGAAGGAACCCGATCACAGTGAGAGATGAAGTATTTGTACCATTATGTTGCTGTACTATTCCCTTTCTTTTTATTACCTTTATTGATTTCCTCAAAACAGCGGGCGACAACACCCGGAATTATAAGTCCTGTGTCTGTCAAAAATGAAGATTTTGCAATGCCAGTGGCGATAGGTGATCCGAATAATGGCGGTTTCCTGACTCTCATGGTTCGCTTGACGAAGCTGTTTGGGATAAGAAATCAAAGTAAATGAAAGTGTAGATGAATTCTAACTCTCTTTATCACCCAGCAACAATCGGAAATTACAATTCATTCGACTAGACTCGAATGAAATGAAGAATTAGAGCAGGAGGGAGAAAATCGGCACAATTTACATGGTTCGCGGGGGTTGCATAATGTGAGAGACTGGCCATCAACATTCTTTATTTTTGTTGTTTTCGCTCACTCAACTGTGCCCAGTATAAGCTTTGCGGTTGTATTTTTACATCTTTTGATTCTTCCCAGGCCCAAGGATGGTTCTTTCGGACTTTTCCCCGTTTTGACGAGCTGCCCACTTTTTTTTCAAAAAAAGAAACCAGTTACACATCACAGTTCATCATCATCAAATAGGGACTTACATAAAAAATTCTGTGCCAAAGGCGGGCTTTGTACAACCATGCCACTGTGTGCTATAGTATTCCAGACAACACTATTTGCCCCAGACCATCCATGCCCACTGCCAGCGTCAAACCTGTCTTGTATTATCAGCTGCCCTTCGATGTTACAGTCTTAAATCAAAAGAAGGTAATGAGCATTAATTACGATAGCTGAGCTGCACTTTTTTGAACTTACTGTCGTAGAGTTGTCCGGATGCTTGTTAGAAGTGAAATTAGCAAATTTGGTACATTTCTGGGCGTCCTATACTTACACCATTTCATATGCGGTCCAACATCGCCAAGGCGGCCGACAGCACTAGATTGTAGGATCACATTAGGACCAGGGACTCGACCTTTGAATGAAAAGGCATGGAAGCTGTGTTCAGCGTGGCACTGTTCAATCAAAATCTGCTGTCCTGATAATTCAAAGGCAAATTGACCAACCAAGGGAGTACTCGGTTGAAACACCGTAGAGTCACCAGGAGGAAATGTATGACGGCATTGCTACAAATGATGGAGGTATCGCTTTATGAATAACTTGCCTCGCCATTATCGGTTTTGTTCGACCTATTTACCTGTAGAGTGACAGCTAGGGTATTAGTCCCCATTCTTATGAAGTTTCGCCACCAAACAGAGGTAACCTGCTTTACCCAACAATTGTCAGCATGGTCCATCTCAATCAAAACTTGGTCAAACATTTCGCCAGCAAACCGATAGTCTTTAACTTTGGCTTTCTCGTTTAGCATGATGTCTTCTTTTGTTCGGTTAGCATTTCGAGGATCTTCAAATGTCAAGTGCTGAATGCCAACATTTTGCACACGATGAGACGCATATATTTCGACGTATCCACCTCCGTACTGCTGCTCCAGACGAGTTGTTAGAGGGCTATTAAGAGTGACCTTGTCTCCTTGCACGAAGAGAACACGACGTAAATGTTCAAATTTCCCGGGCTTCCAGCCGTTGTTCTTCGTTGTGTCACCTTTGGGATGAATAACATCCATGCCTATGGCCTTCACCCAATCAGCATTAAACTGAACAGCTACCACTACTGTATCACCTGGTTGGAATCGACGGTCCGCATGTTTCACTGTCACTTGAGTTGAGCCTACAGGAATGTTTTCGTCGCTTATCGGGGCACGTTTCTTTGCCAAAGTATTTGGCTCGCCGGTGATGCGAATCAAGTGGTTTCCTCCGCCAATGTTTCTCAATAAGGTTCCACCAAGAGAGTCACCTTGGAGTATTACCCCTGACCGGCGAAATTCTAGTGGCCGCTTGAGGTTATAGGTACCAGACTGTATCTGCACAGCACCGCGAATACCCGTACTCGAGTCCATGGGAAGGTTTCCTACCCAATCTAGAGCCTTCTGTATACGTTCGGTGTCGTCAGCGTTCAAAGGGTTCACTTCAATGACAATTTTGACCATATCACTCGTACCTGGGATTGGTTTCACACTCTCCATATATCCAGCACTGGCAAAATTGAGTATTTGATCACCACCTTGATTATATGCGGGATAAACGAGCTTGCCTGAGGGGTCGAGGTACACTGCTTTGGGGTTTTTCAACGACTGTTCAGAAAGTGGGGAATTATCATGGAGATTGGCATCAAGATTATCAGCAGTGTGATCATGACTTGATGCATTAAGGCGTTCCAGCGATTCAAGTGTTGATAGTAATAGATGATTAAACTTTCTCATAAATGTAAAAGTAACTCGCCAGGTCGATAGTTTGGGAAATTGGATTAAAAATTGCAATGGAACTCTCAACTCGACTAGCCTGCTGGGTCTCAAAAACTGAAACCTCGAGTTGAGACACCGCATATGATCTGCCGAGCTTTTTTAGTTCGATTTTGACCCATACCCCCGAAACTCTTCACTCTTCTTTCCTTTCTGTAATCAATTGTCCTTCTTCTTTTTTTTTTAACGAAAGAATGCCGGACGATAATGAACGGCAACCCCTCCTTAATGGTGGGAATAACGCTCGTCGAGAGCAATTTGAATTCGGAGTGGATGCTGAAAAATTGGCCGAGTTAATGGACCCAAAAAACCCCAGCCTCTTACGTGATTTAGGAGGTGTGGAAGGCGTTTGCAAAAAGCTCAAAGTGGATCCCTCTCAAGGTTTATTGGCAGATGAAGGCAAGGATCGATCCACCTCCACTGCTTTCCAGAAACGCAAAGATGCTTTTGGGTGCAACGTTTTACCTGAAGCCTCCAGCAAAACCTTTCTGGAGCTGTTATGGGCAGCGTACAATGACAAGACTCTTAGTAAGTGGAGGAGAAAAAACGTCATCGGTTGTCATGGAAACTGATGTTAAATTTTTTGGATATAGTCATGTTGACAATTGCTTCTGTGGTGTCATTGGCCATTGGTATTTGGGAAGATTGGTCTCCTTCCCATAACCCAGATGAACCCCGAGTAGGATGGTAAGCACGTAACCAAATTAAGAAAAGGTTGACGGAGGAAACTGACAGGTTTTTTTATGCGTAACACAGGGTCGAAGGAACGGCGATCCTTCTCGCCGTCCTGGCAGTTATCCTGACCAATGCAATCAACGACTATGAAAAAGAGAAGCAATTTAAAAAGCTCAATGCCAAAAAAGAGGACCGGACGGTGAAGGTGATTCGAAATGGCCGCGAACGTGAAATCAGTGTTTATGACTTGCAAGTCGGCGATGTAATGATGCTGGAACCAGGCGATATTTTGGCTGTTGATGGTCTGTTTTTGGAAGGACATAATGTGGCCTGTGACGAATCTTCGGCGACGGGTGAATCTGATACAATGAAAAAGAAGCCTTTCCTTACCTCCGAAGAGACTGGTGATGTGGATTGCTTTTTGCTCTCTGGTTCCAAAGTTTTGGAAGGTGTGGGTCGATGTGTGGTGGTGGCTGTTGGTGAACATTCCTTTTTTGGCAAGACCATGATGGCTATGCGGGGTCAAGAAACCGAAGGCACTCCTTTGCAGGTCAAGTTGGATATCTTGGCCGAACAAATTGCAAAAATGGGTTTCGCTGCTGCGCTCTTGATGCTGTTGACGTTATTAATCAAATACTTTGTCACTGCCTCACTTGGTGATCACTGGCCACAGGGTGAACAAATCGCTGCAACGGTGGTACGGATCATTATTCAAGCTATCACCATTATTGTTGTGGCCGTACCTGAAGGACTTCCGATGGCTGTAACAATGGCTCTGGCTTTTGCCACAACCCAGATGCTCAAAGAAAATAATCTGGTCCGTGTCTTATCTGCTTGTGAAACGATGGGCAATGCAACTGCGATCTGTTCTGATAAAACTGGCACGCTTACCCAAAATGTGATGTCCGTGGAACATGGGACACTTCCTGCATATCTTGAATTCGACAACCAACAAAAAGGCTCCATAAAACAATGGTTTTCCAAATTATCCAATGATCAAGTGACTGATACGATCCTCCAAGGAATCGCTGTCAATTCTACTGCGTTTGAGGGCAAAGACGACAACGGGGAAACAAGTTTCATTGGCTCCAAAACGGAGTGTGCATTATTAGGATGGGCAAAGCAGCTAGGGTCTGATTATGAGCGAATCCGCCATGATCTGAAGGTGGAATGTGTTTATCCTTTTGCATCGAAACGCAAGACCATGTCGACTGTCATTCGCAACAACATCACTAATCAAGGCTATCGTATGTACACTAAAGGCGCCTCTGAAATTGTCTTGGAGCACTGTACGCAATATGTCGATCAAGATGGGCAAACGCATCGTTTGGATAAGGAAGCTATGGTTAAATGGCAAGGTATTATTGGTGGTTATGCCAATCAAGCTTTACGTACGATCGCACTCGCCTACAAGGATGTCAAAACCCTGGATAAAACCAAGAAAGCTACTGGCAACAATAATAACGGCGACAACGAAGATGACGAAGACGATGAACCTGATTTGCGTGATTTGATTCTTCTTGGCGTGGTGGGCATTATGGATCCTTTACGGCCTGGTGTAGTTGAATCAGTGCAGACCTTCCGGCAAGCAGGTGTTTTTGTGCGCATGATTACTGGTGACAATATCGACACTGCGAAAGCAATCGCTCGTAAAGCTGGTATCTTAACAAAGGGCGGGCTGGCGTTGACGGGTCCGGAGCTACGAAACATGTCAATAGAAGAACAAAGAAAAGTGATTCCTCGACTCCAAGTGGTAGCACGGTCATCTCCAACAGACAAGACGGTGGTGGTGACACGTTTACAAGAACAAGACCAGGTTGTCGGTATGACAGGTGATGGGACTAATGATGGACCTGCTCTAAAGTTGGCAGATGTTGGGTTTTCTATGGGCATCGCCGGCACTGAAGTGGCTAAGGAGGCCTCCGATATTATCCTCATGGACGACAACTTCAACTCTATTCTCAAAGCGCTTTTGTGGGGTCGGGCCGTGAACGATGGCGTACGAAAATTCTTGACTTTCCAACTGACGGTGAACATTGCCGCGGTGGTCCTCTCTTTTGTCAGTGCGCTAACTTCAGAATCATCCGAAAGTATCCTTAGTGCAGTTCAACTTTTATGGGTCAACCTGATCATGGACACTCTAGCTGCCTTGGCCTTGGCAACCGAACCTCCCAGCAAAGATCTTTTGAACCGAAAACCTATTTCTAAATATGCGCACCTGATCAACTTCCCCATGGCCAAGATGATTCTCGGCCAAGCCGTTTTCCAAATCAGCATCAACTTGGCTCTCCTTTATGGTGGCTATGCCTTGTTCCACCTTGATCCAATGCGTGATGAAAAGGTTCTTCGCACCATGATCTTCAATGTCTTTGTCTTCCTTCAAATCTTCAACGAACTCAACTGTCGACGTATCGACAAATCTACCTTGAACGTATTCTCCAATATTCACCGTCACTGGATTTTTATTCTGGTGCAAGTACTTGTAGTTGGCGGACAGATTCTGATTGTGACATTCGGTAGCATTGCTTTTAAGACTGTACCGTTGACTTTATCTCAGTGGGGCGTTACCATCTTGCTTGGCTCCTTGTCCTTACCTGTAGGTACCATTATCCGTCTTCTACCTGATTGTTGTGGCTGTGAAAGACGATTCAACGAAGAAGCAACTCCTCTGGCCAGCTACTCAAGAATGCACTGGGAAGGTGCAATTGGCGACATTCGCAGGGAAGTCAGAGTTTTGTCCTTGTTACGACGTGGTCATCAACATCACCAGTCGTCGTCGTCGTCGTCGTCGTCGTCAGGTGACAAACACTACCGACGTGCGAATAGCTTTGCCAATCAACGCTCTACCCATCCTGTACGCCAGCAAAGTGTCGCATCATCCCCTCCTCCTCCAGCTTTACCTCCACGCACAACTGAATATGGATCTACCGGAGATAGTTCCGCTATGGGGACGGGTAATCGCTTTGCCAACCTCGTCAACAGTGCCAAAGAATACAGTATGGCCGCCGAGCAAGCAAATCAGCGCCAACAACAAAAATTATCGAAAAACAAGAGCTAAGCAGGATGTCATTCTATTGGTCTCGATAATGCATTTATACTATTAGCGTCAACTGTATTTATAAATAAAGAGTGTCAATAAGGTCATGGCAGGATGATTGTCGTATCAGCCAAATAGAGGCATACTTTAGAATAGTAAATGAATGCTTTTTATTATAAAGGAAGTCTAAAACTATGTATCTAAAGTACTATTACATGCATCCGATAGAAGAGAAAAAGAAAATTTATGTTAGCGGAGTTTAAATACCTTTTTACAAGGTATTTAAATCCCGACATGAAAAAATGCCATGCTGTGACATAAAGCGAGAATGATGAATGATGAGAGTTCGTCATGCTAATGGTTGAATCGTATATCGCATATCGTATGTTGTACATCGTATGTAAAGTACCTAGAAAGAGTGGAATCGAAATGATGGTGAGAAAGGATCCATTCTTACCAGTGGAGAGACCACTCAAGGAAGGTAGGTCAAGAGTACCAAGGGTTTATTCTTCTCTTGCATGGGTAAGACATGAAGCATCGGTTTTACCTAGGAGAAAGAAAAAGAAAAGTCTCAAGTGCATTAGCACAAAAGCACACAGCGGTGTTTAGAAGAAAAAAGCGAGACCGACGACTTACCTAACTGAACCCTTACTTGATCCTACTAAATTCATGCAGACTATGGTTTCTGCCATAGCAACTATCAAACCTTATAAAAAGAAGATTATCCATAGTTGATAGTTAGATCTTTGTATTCATATACACTTCTAACAAGAAATAAAAGTTCAGTCACAACGAAACTATCCTATTCTATACTCTTATTTTCAGAGAAGAGACGAGATGATCAACCCGTGGCAAACTGGATTTATGACAGGATGTTTGATATCGGGCAGCGGACGGGTGATACAGGTAGTAATGGAACACAAAAATCATCGAAGAACAAGAGCTAAGCAGGCCGTTCATGCTGCCATGTTGCCAATGTAAGGTCCAGGGTTTCCAGAAAATAGTTGAACAGTTGGCTGTATAACGAGGGATGTTGATGATAGAATAAGTTATCTCGAGTTGTTGTAGTGTGCGGAAAAGAATCGGAGGTGTGAAAGATACGGTGGGATCACACTCCCCCATTTCATACTCAAACCTGAGACCATTTTAGATTTACACTTTAGTCAAGACATGTGTATATATAATAGTAAGGGATGGTCCAATCAACAAAATAGAAGCCCTTTATTAATTCAAGAATCCAGCAATGATGGACACACCGCTTCTATATTGAGGAGTATCCGTAGGCGATGTGAGGAATCCATGCACGGCACCAATGATTCGTACAGCACAAGTATCAACCCCCACTTCGGTCAACCGATGCGCATAATGTTCACCTTCATCCCGGAGCACATCACATTCAGCCGACACGACCAAGCAGCGAGGGAGACCCGTCAGTTCATCATCAGAGCCCAAGAGAGGACAGCTGAGTACGTGTTCTGGTCCATGAATTAGATAATTTCCGCGTTTCGTCTGGTATTTATCCTCATGGTACAAGGAGCTCATATTAATAAGTGCTTCAATCGTGAGTATATTGTCGCCACCTCCATAGTCATAAAAGGAGTCATAACATTCACGGTCAAAGGCCACAACTGGATAGATTAGAATCTGATTCTTCACCACATTGTCTTGTCCTCGTTGTTTGAGCAAAACTAGAGATAGATGTTGAGTTACCGGTTACCGATTCTTTTACCTTGTAAGTTAGCACTTACTTGAGACAGCGGCAGAAAGGTTCCCACCTAAAAATGATAAGGTCAAATCAATTGAGTATTGGAGACAATAGGATTAAGTATCTTTTGTTGGGCTTACCCGCTGAGTCACCAAGCACAGTCAATTTGGAAGGATCGACATTGATAGAGGCAGCATTTTCATACACCCATAGAATAGAAGAATAGGTTTCTTCAAGCGCAACTGGGTATTTCACTTCAGGACTGAGGCTGTATTCCACGTAAACTACCACAATGCGAGCTTTCACCACAAGCTATCAACAAAAAACAAACCAAGCATATCAGTGTAGTGGTGAGAAGGTTAACTTGATTGTTATACTCACTTCCTTGACAAACTTTTCAGACACCTTGAGACTTCCCACAATCCAACCGCCTCCATGCCTCAAGAATGATATAAAATAGTTGGTCTAAAAACTAGCTACCGAATGAGAGGTGTATTACTTACAGGTAAATGGCCACAGGAAGTATCTCGTTTTCAGAACCTTTTGGTCTTAGCAAAGTCAAGGTCACTTTGCCAGTTCCATTTTCAGCAGACGTTGGGATCTCCTTTGTTCTGAGAGGAGCTATTTCAGGCAGGCCTTCAAGAGGAGGTGGATTGTTAAGCAAGTCGCGCTTGTCAATAATGCTTCTATCAGATAGTGATAACCCAGACCTCTTGAATGCAGCCATCCCTTGCACATATAAAGGATGGGCAGGAGCAGGACCAGAAGATAATTTTTTCATCACGCCAAGAATGTATCGTTTCGATTTTTTTTTGTTTGAGAGAAAGAAAAAAACACACACGAAGGGGTTTTTATTTCGCTGCAAGCGGCCGCTTGCACGGGGGTTTTTTTTTTTTTTTTTTTTTTTTTTTTTTACATTT
>LT554917.1:44994-65503 GCA_900079185.1 Absidia glauca
GAAGGGGGAGAATGTATACGGACGATCCAAGCAACACCGGTGGAAGCTTGGTCAGCACGATTCCACCCTGATGGAAAATCACTCGCCACGGGCTCACACGATGGACATATCAATGTGTACGATATCGACTCTGGGGAAAAGGTGGCCTCATTAGCGACAAAGAACAATTTTGTAATGTGTACAGCCTATGTAAGTAGACAAGTGTTATGAAGAGGGAGAGAGGGACTGATGCTTTTGTTGTGTTAGAGTAATGATGGGAAGTATCTTGCGGGAGGTGCTCAAGATGGATCGATTTATGTGTTTAATCTGGAAACAAACCAACTGGCTCATACCTTATCTAGTAAGTCAGTCGAACAACTGCTGCATTTAACTAAAAAGGGGGCTGGGTGGCTGACTTTTTTCTTCTTCTTGCATAGCACATGCGAGTGCGGTACGTAGTTTATCCTTTGCACCCGATAACAAGACCCTGATCAGTGGCAACGACGACAAGTGTGTATATGTGTACGATGTGGAGCATGGGCAACTGGCTTCGGTATTGACAGGACATACTGGCTGGGTTCTCTCTGTGGCAGCCAACCAGGACAGCAGCAAGCAACAGGTGGCTAGTGGTGGCGCCGATCATAAAATCAAGATTTGGGACTTGACAACACGCTCGGTGTTGGAAACTCAGGAAGCGCAAACGGATCAGGTTAGACTAGGTTTAGGGTTTTCGTGGTCAAGGGTTTTGTTTTGACACTTATTTCTTTCTTGTGCTGTGTAGGTATGGGGAATTGCTTGGAATCCTGAAGGCAACAAGTTTGTCTCTGTGTCGGATGATTGTAGTATTCAATGGTTTGCCAGTAGTGGATCGTCTTGACTATGTTATAAATAAAATGCTTGGATCGACGACATGAACTGGATTGCAATGACAAATATGAATTATGTGACTTTTGGGGGTGAAGTGAAGGGGGTGGGCGGAGCTTGAATGTTTCTTACCTTCAAAACTCTTCTTTTCTGTTGTTGTTGTTGTTGTTATTGTTGTTGTCTCTTTCTTTCCCCTCCGTCCCTCTTTTTCTTTATTTTTGAATCTTAAAGCTCCACCTAGCCTCTATAATGTCGACCATGGGCACTCATATAGACCAAGATCAGGCGATATTTATCAATTCCACCATCAACAACCTCTATGAATTCATCCTCTCTATTCCTGGCTCCCACATGGTCCTCAATTACATCAAGACGTCATATCATCATGATCCCTTCCGTATTGCTCTGGAACTTTTTTTGGTGTTCTTTGCACTAAAGTATATGTTTTCGAAAAAGTACAAGCCGCACGATAATGCTGTCAAATTGACAAGAAAGGTAACTAGGTAGTTGTCAAGTGACAGTGAAAGAAAAAGTTGATTATGTAAACTGACGGCTTGAACTGACTATAGGAAGTGGACGATTTGGTCGAAGAATGGCAACCGGAACCCTTGACTCCTAAACTCTCTAGCTTTGATCGACTGAATTTGGAAAAGACGCCTCAAATCATCGGTCCTCAAGGAGTCAAGCCCAAAGTCGCCGGCCATTCCAAACCCATGATGAATCTGGCGACCAGCAATCATTTGAACTTGGTGGCTTCGGATACCATTCGACAAAAAGCGATCGATACGTTGAAGAACTATGGCGTGGGGTCGTGTGGTCCTCCTGGATTCTATGGAACCATCGATGTACATATGGATCTTGAACGGAACATTGCGTCGTTCCTGGGCACCGAAGAAGCTATCATCTATGCTCAAGGCTTCTCCACAATCTCTTCAGTGATTCCTGCCTTTTCGAAACGTGGCGATCTCTTGGTGGTGTAAGTTTGTCGTCCTTGTAGGAAACCCAATGCTCATAACTGTTCTTTTTGTAGGGATGAAGGCATTAGCTTTGCTACTCAAAAGGGGGTACAGATATCGCGATCTAACATCCGTTGGTTCAAGCACAATGACATGGAGGACCTGGAACGTGTATTGGAAGACATAAGGTCGGATGATTTGGTGGTAAGTCGGAGGGTATCCGAATACAGTTGTGGAATGGACGACTGACCCCTATTCTGTGTAGCATAACAAACGGTTGACTCGCCGTTTCATCGTCTCTGAAGGCCTCTCTGCAAACAATGGTGATATTGCTCCCTTGAATCGATTGGTGGAACTCAAAAAGAAATTCAAATATCGATTGATCCTGGATGAATCGCAATCCATTGGTGTGATTGGCCGTCGTGGTGCAGGTCTCACTGATCTGTTCAACATTCCTGTAAGTTTTGCTGTCAGGGGGGGGGGAATTAAGAGGAATGGCTATCTAATTATTATTGGTTGGTTGCTAGGCAACGGAGGTAGATATGATTGTTGGCTCGATGTCATCATCCTTATGTGGCTCTGGTGGCTTTTGTGCGGGAAGTGTAGAGATCGTCGATCACCAACGGCTCTCAGGCAGTGCATACTGTTTCTCGGCGTCGATCCCTGCTATGCTTGCCGTCAGTGCATCCGAGGCTCTCCAAATCATCTCTCAGCAACCCAACCTTCTTGTCGAACTCGAAGAACGGAGCCGCAGCTTCCGTCAAACCCTTCTGCACAAATCGTTGGAACCCTTGGTCGAGCTCTTCTCTGGTGATCTCGATTCGCCGGCCCCCTTCTTCCACATCCGCGCCAAACCATCCTTTTTACGCTCGACTCGCCATGAAGTATCACGTGAAGAAGAGGAAGTCTTGTTGCAGGACGTCGTCGATGAATGTGGATCCCAAGGGGTGTTGGTGACTCGCGCCAAGTATGTGTATGATCAGGAGCGCCATTGTCCTCGACCTAGTATCAAGATCTATGTAACCATCGGGCTCTCTAAAAAGGAAAATGATAAGGCAAGTGGTATTGTCAAGTCAGCCATCATCAAGGTCTTCACCAAATGGCGGAAATAGATATCTAGATGTCCTCCTCATCCCCCATCCCATCCCCTATTATGTACATTTCTTCCCCTCATCCCATCTAATATCGTTAACTATTACACATTTCTTCCCCTTTTGGTCTCAATACCTCTTATAATACAATCTAGCAAACAAATAAAAATACTTCTTTGTCTTCCCGTATCCAGCTCTTCAAACATCAAATCATCTGTTTCATATACACAGACGGTTATTTTATTGTATTGCATTCTATTTTATGTACATCATCATCACTAGTGGGGCTACACCATTCTAGGCCAAGATTTCTTGTTGTTCCAATCGTCGTTGTTCCCGCCTTCTTTCCATCTCGATCATCCTTGGCCCAAGAATCCCCGTATCAGGTAGGCGGCGGGGTTGCAGCGTCAAGAATTTCGGCATGGGTCGTTCCTCCAAATCCAAAGAAATATTGATACCTATCAAGAGAAAAAGGAATCAAGTTTTCAGAAACGAAAAGAGATAGCAAGGGGGAGGAGTTTTACCTGCTTGTAAATGTTCAATCCAGGCATTCATATCATCCAGATCCATGGCTTGGAAAAGACAGTGTACATTATCGGTCTTCAATCGAAAGACAAAGGGCCGTTTTCTATAGTCCAGGGCACGTCCAGCCTCGGCACCTGCGAGGGAAAGGAGCAAGGTTGGGTCCTTTGGCCTACCAAACCAAGTCATTGTATACATCCGTACCACCGTCCCCCACAGTTCCACAGATACCCGTCTACAAATGAAATAAAGAAAGAGTTTAGAGTCGTCTGTGAATGTGGGAAGGTATTCTTACTTCCATGACCTTCTATGAGATCCACGTTCTATTTTGATATCCATGATGCCTGTTTTATACACGCTGCAATGATAGTCTGGCAAATCCTCTTGACCTTCTTCGTCCCGTGGTAGAATAATACACGAGCGTCGGCGTTGCCAGTCTTCGGTTGTGCCGTCAATGTAGTGTGGCGGCGGCGGAGATAGAGGCCGGCGTTTAAGGAGTATTGATTGTTGTTGCTGTTGGAGGTAAAAGAAAGACTTAGTCGGGTCGGTCGTCAGAAGAGCAAGGTAGTGGGAGGGGATCAGAGTGGGCTGCAGGGAGGACGGCGTAAGATAAGCAGGCGGTGGAGACAGTGCTCTTCTTCTATGTATATCACTACTGCTGCTGTCGTCGTCGTTGCCGTCTTCGTCGTCGTCGCTGAGACCCGAGTGTGTCGTATGACCAGGCGAGCCCTTCGTATTTCGTTGCCGATCGATAAACAGCATGGCTTTGGTCATTGTATTCCGGAATGCTGCATGGTATAGTTGCGAAGAAGCGTACACCGATTCTTCCATAGTCACTATTTGTCCAGATAATATAAAGGGAGCGTTTTGTTTTAAAAAAGCGGAAGAGAAAGAGAAGTAAAAGCAAAAAAGAAAGAACCAAGAAAAAGGTACCTTGGTGTCGGGGTTTGAAACACCCCGCAGAAAAAAAGAGTGAGTGCCCGGATCCACCCTGTACCTATCTCATCTTGTTGTTACCTTTCTCTCAGTACTTTTGTGATTATCAGATTTCTCTATGCTGATTGATGCTCGATTGTGTCGAATCGAGGCACTCGCTCTACTCCACTTTCATATGGATCTGTTTGATTCATCTACTCATTCGAGACGTCAAAACACCAGGTGATCCTTTTGTGCACCCATCATTGAACGCCCAACGGAGTGTTTTCTTGTTTGATACAAGTCGGCAAAACGTCAACCCTCTTTGATATGAGTAAGCCCTTTTTGTCAAAGCGGGTTTTCAAAATAGCATGAACAGAAAAGAGCGGCGTTTAAAAAAGTTTAGAAATTATGTAAGTTAAAACAAAGCTTTGATTTACTTCATAGGCTATCCCAAGGCACACCTCCAAGCATTCTTGATCTCCCTTGAGATATTTTGGCGGAAATGAAGTGGATCTTTTAACCCCAATGGTCCGCATTACTATACAAAGTTTTGGTTGGGAGGATCGTTGAGTTCTATAAGTCTCACAGGACATCATTCCCAGCAAGCAGCCTTGCATAATGGCATCGCTTCTGGCACATTACTTCTTGATGTTCTTGCCTCTCGTGAATTGATAAGAGAAAGATAAAGTAAAGTCAAAAGGATTGAAAAGGGCACACCGTTTCTATCGAGAACAAGCGTCCACTCTTCGCTTCGTTGTGCTTTCCCCCGTTCCCCCCTCCCTCTTAAAGACGTATTGACAACGAATATAAAAATTTACTTGATGTATTTCATACAACGTTATGACTAAGCTATATGTAGTGGAGGGGTATGCATATGACGTGCTAATCTAGTGTACTGACCAACGGGAATGAAGGAAGGAGAGCCAGCGGTGCCAAAAGTTGTCAGCTAATAGTGCTTGAAGGGCAATGAGCCAAGTAAAAGTGTTCTTTGTAAGGGCAATGGCTAGACAATTCACAATGGAAAAAGTGAGCGCACCTAAAATAAATTGCAAGAAAACCTATATCCGTTGTCATCTTGTTGAATCTACTAGGAAAAAAAAAAAGGAGCAATGATGCAAAAGGCAATTGTCAGTCTTGGTCAGAAAACAATGTTCATCAAGGGGGAAGGAAACCTGCGTTCCGCCGTTGTAGGTTACTCCATAAGACCAAGCAAGAGCTGGTTGCCTTGCCGATAAAAGGAGACAAAAAAGTAATGATGATGGAAAAAGTAAAAAGCAAAAGACAAGGAAACTTTTGAAGAGCCCACTGGCGGCGTTTGAACAATCACCGACTAGGATGGCGACTGTGCTGGTTGAGTAATTTAAGGAGTGTGTCTCTCTGCTGACAATGATAGGGATGACTCCATTTGGAGTCCCCGAATGTTTTGTTTTTTAAACCATTTATTTGTATATGTGTATGCATGTATGTAAGTGTGTGTGTATGTATGCTGAAATCATCATCACCACCCATGGAAACTTTCCAGCCAAGCTTGATGGTGCTCGGGTTTCTTGGGTGGGGAGCAAAAGGGCTTTTGTTGAACATGTTCCCACAGAACATTGTCTCTTAGACTTTCTGACCATTCTTTAGTTAGAAAGTGGTCAGGTGCAGAGGGTGTGTGGCTGGTAGAGGACGGAGGGGTTTTAAAGAGGGCAGATAGTAAAGATGGGCGTTGGATGATGCGCGGTGGCAACACTTTTTTCTGAAAGTAAGGGCGATGCATGAATTGGTCTTCTTCCTCCTCGTCATCATATAAATCATCATCATCATCATCGTCATAGAAGGCATCGTCTTCTTCATCATCGTACAGCAGCTCATCCTCATCGTAATAGAGATCATCTTGTGAAAGTGGTGGTGTGGGTTCCTCTGACGACCAATCATCCTGCGGGGTTTCATTTTTCGTTTGTGGGACCTCGTGGTGAAGAGCAGCTGACAACGGAGGTTGGGTTCGAGCCTGATACCATTGTCGCCATGCAAAGTTCTCCAACCGAGCGCCCTCTTCCAAATGGTTCTTACATTTCGATAGGACTACACAAAGTCATAAAGTGAGCTGGAGTTTGAAAATCGAGTGCACGCTGTGCATTACCTGACCACATTGAAACCAACTGATCCAAATTGTTCCTTTGAAAAGGAGATTGATTGAAAGACAAGAGTGGGTGGGTCATGTATATGAGAGGAGGGTGGAAGAAAAGTGGAAAAGAGTTTAAAATCAAACGCAAGAGTAAAATGAGCGAGTTTTATAGACGACAGGGATTTCCAATTCGAGCTCCCACCGAATGCCCATTGTCAAGAGGATTACACAAAACAAAATTAAGGTCAGGCGATCTCTCTTTTTCATTTGAAAGCTCAAAGTCTATTTCACACACTCACACACACCCAAAAATTTCTCAGTCCAACTCTTTTTTCCTTAGCATTCATTAGGTTCGGAATACCAGCTTGGGATTGGTGAAAAAATAGGTCCAGTGCCAACCCTGCTAAAACATGATAGGGCGGTTGAAGCCAGGGTGGCAGTGTTAATAGCGGTTTGTGGACTTTTTGAAAACTCATCGGTTTTAAATCCCGATATTTTTGTGAAGAGTTGGATTGTCTCTCAAAACCGAGATAAGTTTACCTTCAAATTTCACATGAAACAAGATGATTTCCATCTTATCGAAAGCCACTGAGAACGAGCTACTCCTATGTTGTATGCATTCGTGAACACCATACACAGTCCCAAAAGAGGGACTGACCGGAAAGCCCTCCAAAGATAGCAATCAATCCAAGAAACCCCAACGCTCGTGGCCTCATTCGATAAAACGGAAACATACCTTCATTCATGTAGAATTTGGAATAGGCTTGTTAATCCCATTCACAAGGAATCTCATGTCCAAGAAAAGTGGCACATTTTCATGGGGGTAAGGTTCGACCTTTTTCCAAAGGCGGAGTATACAATCATGCCCAGCGCTGATTCTTGCTTCCATATCCTTCTCATTCCTCCTTCTTTGCTTCTTCATCACTTTTTATGTTTACATTGTCTTTCCACTGGAATGATTCCACCTCTAACGAACCTTCCCTAAAAATCAACGCTCATGAGCCCACAACGGAAGGTAACTCTATCCTTCCCATGAACATCGTTTTCTCACCCTGACTAACATTTACCTTTTTGCATCAATACTCTTTCTTTTCTTACTAAAACAATAGCGGTGACAACGGATGTAGGCTTTCTGGCGCCAGGACATAATGGACATGCGGTTAGATTAGAGGTTGGGACCAAGGGATTACGAAAAACATGGGGAAACCCTCGCACCCTTTTTTTTTTGGGTGCATTCGCTCTTCTAATATAGCCATTGCATTGCCAAACATCACTACTCGTTTGCCTAATCCACTTGGCGCCCTACCACTGACACTTTTTTGCACAGCCGGAATTATCTCTACCTTGTCTCTCATTGGATTAATCATACTAGGCCCTGCCAAGTAATTGGACCTACAACTTGGCTATAGTTTCATTTAGTTTTCAGTATCTTGACCAATAAAACTCACTCTAAGCTATTACTTTGACTTTACCAAGCCGTTTGAACTCTATTTTTGCACGGTGGGGTCTAACTGCTACCCCTTTTTTTTTATTGCTCGACTTTTACAAACACCGCTTCCAATCTTTATTGATGCGAAGCCGCAAGACCAGGTACACCAATGTTGCCAAAACATAGCAAGCACCGGCAAAAAGCTTATAAAACAAAAAGGGTGGATAATCAGGGTACTGCACTAGGAGACTTGTTTCGATGGCACTGGCAATATTAGGACCAAACACTCCGATGATGTTGAAGATCAAGAGCAAGGAAAGCCCAGTGGGAAACCGCTCTTTCCCGAGGATCAAGGCGGTGATAGGAGAAAGAAGAGAAAAGTACGATCCACAAAACAGGCCAAAGACAAAGCTAAATCCAAGCAAGGCAGCATACGTGGTGGCAAATGTCCAGATCAAGAAACAGCTGAGGCCACCCATCAGAGTAAATCCCATGTTAGTATTCAATTGGCCAAGATAATCAGCACAATATCTACGAGAAACGAGGAGATCAGCGGGTGTAAATCTCACGTGTAGCTTTACTTACCCTGTCAAACCTCTTCCTACAAAGTTAAAGGCACTGGTAAGCGCCAAGAGGACAGCACCTTGAGAATCTGACAGCCCGATGGACCTACCGTAGGCTTCCACCACCCATTATCATATTAGTCTATCACATTTGCTCCTTTTCTCTATCTTGGTGGCACTTACATGGTAAAAAGTAGAATGGAATAAAGTAACCAAGAAGGGCAATGTCGCTCCCAATAATCCACAAGACATAATCGGTATCCTTGAGCACCTGGAGCTGAATAATGTCCGACAGTTTCTTCTTTTTCTCGTCTTGATGTGTTTTCATCGCGGGGTTTTCTTTGATCAGCGCACACGATGTCAAATCCATCCCCAGACACATAAAGCCAAGAATTCGAAAGGTCCAATGCACGCCCAAGGAGTTATTGACGGTTGACATGATGAAGGGGATGACAAGGCCACCTATACAAAAGTTGCATGAATCGTTTTCAAACGCCGCTCATCGTGCATAAATCGTTACCTATGCCAGATCCTGAGGCCACCAGCCCCAATGCCAGCCCTTTTCGTTTAGTAAACCATTGAGGTGTGAGAGATAAGGAGGTCTATAAAGGTAGGAAGCGTCAAGCACAAGCTGGTCTTATAACACATAACCTTACATAATACATAAAAGACGCACCAAGACCAAATAAAAGGCCCTGACAAATATAAAGTTGATAGATTTGTGTGGCAAATCCCGCCATGATCATCCCCAGGGCTTTTAAGCAGCATCCCACAAAGAGCACCCCACGATGACTGATTCGAGGCTCGAGCAATTGCGCCAACGGACCGCCTGCACGCATGAAACACAACCCGAGCGTGCCCACAAACGAAAGGGTTACCACTGCATTGGGTGTATCTTTAAAGAAATGCTGTTCGTAATAGTTTTGCATGACTCCCCTAAAAGACAAAAGTGAGTCCAGTGAATACGAAGAGCAAAAAAGACTGACCATGTTGTGTTGATGCCCATTGATGTGATTTGGATCAAAAAGGCCCCGAGAGCCACACACCATCCGTACCCTCCATCCCCTATCAAATCAAGAGTTAGAACTACTGCTGCTAGGGCCGCCGATATTTTTTCCCCCTACCGACTTCTTTTTCTTCCTCGTTATCTGAGGGAGAATGTGTGTTTACAGAGGATGTTATCGACGACATACAAGGAAGGGATGGGGAAAAGAGGCACATGTAAGTCAAAAGAAAGAGGGTTGCTTTTTATGTCAGTGCGGGGGATTCCGGATCCTGTCTTCCGATCTTCAGATCCGTCGTGTCGGGCTTATGGGGAGCCGGCTATATGGATGCATGGTAGGACAAAGACATGAGAGATGGGTGTACAATTTCTCGACAGTTGTCCTTTTTGTTCAAAAGTGGATCATTTATGTAAAATAAAAAAGATAATCGTTATGGTGGTACAGCACTGGCAGGATTCATGTAGAAAGAAAGCGGTAACTTTGTACTGTACTGGTCAGTACACACCGACGACTCTCGCTCTCTTGTCCTGATGAGACGAAACAGTAAAGGGTTCGATGCCGATCTTTTTTTCCCAAAGCAGGGGGTTTTCTATAGTGCAAATATTTGACTATTTGAAAATATCCTTGTGTCAAAGTACGTTGATTACTCTGCATGGACGTTAGGACTTTGCGCATCCGATTCTTTGCAGCCCCCGCAGGGGTTCAAACTCCGCTTTGCTACAAAGAATCGGGTTTTCCGTCAATCCGTTTCTTTGCCTCTTGATCACATTTTTATTTCCATCGACATTAGCAATGCACCACGAACGACCCTTAGCGACGGATGCTTGGTAAACCTCCCCTTTTCAACATCTTGTTAATCTTTTGTCACCATGGCTAACAATTTGCCTTTTGCATCTTTGCGTCTTTTTTCTTAGTGTATCGAATGAGACGACAACAGATATAGACTCTCTGTCAAAGAGACCTATTCCTTAGCTCACTCCCTTTTTGGACACTACCACTGAAATTTTTTTGACACAGCTGACCAGCCCTCCCCATCTTCATTCCGTAGCTATGACACTAGATTAGTCGTTCCATGGCTAGTCGTGTATCTGTCTTTGCAGCCTCCCATTTGAAAATTTAGCTTAACCGTAGTCTTATCCAGTCAATAAAACCTAATTCAAAATCTAAATGATTTGTCCCTTTTGCATACGCTCTTGTCATCTTGAAAACTCTCATATATACCGAAAGTGGCGGAGGTTTAAAAGTCGTATCAACTCTTTTTGCAGGAAGTGAACCGTTCCAGGTGAGGTATTCTCCGGCTGATCCCCAAATCTGGTTTCACTTTTTTTTTCTCCCTCATTCATTCTCTCTCTCTCCCTCATGCCTTGAACTGTCACCAACCAAATCAAACAAAGCGATCTTCTATTCATCCATTGTCGATCCCAATGTACCATTCTGATCGATCCCATCAACGGAGTTCAAGTCATCATGCCCATGTAGTAGCACCACTCACCATTGACCAGCTGACTGAATTCGTATCAACCATGATCTATCTGTTATGGCATGCACGGCGCTCGTCGGTTATGGCGCTCCATTCTTTCTCCATTCAGCACAACGACACCATTCCTTGTCTGCCTGTCAACCAAGGCGATGCAGTATGTCTGTTAAAAGGCTCAAGCTCTGCTTTTCGACGGTTTTGTCAACAGGTAAGGCAAGACTTGACATGCACAGTAGGTATTTACATGATTGTTCTTCTTGACAGGTCCTTACAGTTACTCAGTTGTCTGAATCGGTGGTAATGCTATCATTGAAATACATTGCCAAACTACTCCAAAAGAGTCCCCATATTCAAGGTGCCGAAGGATCAGAATATCGCCTATTAATTGTCGCTCTCTTGTTAGGTAATGGTCTTTTATGAGGTATCCAAAGCATAACTGACCCACTTTTTTTATGGTAGCCAACAAGTTCCATGACGACCACACTTACACGAACAAGACATGGTCGGACGTATCAGGGATGAAACTACACGAACTGGATATCATGGAGCTAGAGTTTCTGGATGCATTGGAATTTAGGCTCTTTGTACGGGAGGCGGAGTTCGATAGCTGGAGGGTTGGACTCTTGTCATTCATGACTCAATTACAAAACGCAACCTTGATGAACAAACAACACGAACAGCAGCAACTGATCGACTCGACCTTACGTAGCATAGGCTTGTCCTTGCCCACCACACCCGATCCCGCATGGAATGCATCCACCAACAACATCTTGACCCATCAGCAGTATCTTCATCTACTGAACACAGCGACACCGCCGGAATTCAACGACCATGCATTTGCCACTCCTTTGACCCGTGTCCCGTTACGCATCCCCAATCCATCCGGCACACAACCTATACCAATCCCCTCTAGATCCTCCACTACCAACACATCCTCCTCTTCTATGTCTTTATCTTCTAGCTTAACACCTATAGATGTAATGTATCATCAACCACCTCCCTCACAGCTTTATCAGCAAGACTACACCAAATCCGTCACCGAACCTTCTGTCCACAGAACACAACCACACCCACATCCACATGAAATTCTACCACCCACCCAACAACACCCTCTGGCTTATCCTGCTCCAGTAAGAACGTCCAATCGCTCGCTTCCACGAAACTCGTCCAATCCGTCACTAGCCTCCTTACTCCATAACAACAGTGCTTCAGCTCACAAGCAGCAACAGCCTTTAGTGGATTGTTATGCATGGAACAAGAAAAGTAACCACTCTCACTCGCCATAATTGACTCAATGCCACACTCCATTCTCCTTACAAATAGCTGTACTCACAATACCCCCCCCCCTTTTGCACAAGTTTAGAACCATCATTGTCCTACACTCTAGTTTTTGTCAACAGCATGAACACAATAAACGGAATTTTACTTGAAAGACAGATCCTGCGCCCACGATTAATTCAAACGCCGCTTTTTTCGACCCCTAGGTAGCAAAGGACATTTATGTCGGATTTTGATCGTCTCTGTCTTTTCTGCATCAGGAACGCACAATGAACCAAGATGAAATCAATACTATGGTGAACCACATCTCCTCAGTATGGAGGACCATGTTGAAACCCTCTACAGCGGCTCAATCCTTTCTACGTGAACTCAAGTCAAACAGCGATTTAGTTCGATCGTATGAACAGCCTCATCTCTTGGTAAAGAAAAGAAGAGCACCATCCATTTTGCTTCCTCGCTTACTCATTCACTCGCTCTCTTTCATGCATACCTTAGGAACAAGCATTAAATGTGATCCCACTTCAGCAACTGTACGAAAAAGCCGAATGCGATTGTATTGATCCGGAGAACAATGACCTGGATGACCAACTGGCACAACAGCTTTTGCATTGGTTCAAGCATGACTTTTTCCATTGGGTTGATGAGCCCACCTGTGGCCAATGTAGGGTAAGTAGAGCAGAGTAGGGGTTATAAAGTGCCTGACTTGACTTTATACACAGGGATCAACAAGGGCTATAGGTCGGGGCCAGGCGAACGCTGAAGAACAGCGGTACGGGGCTGGCGTCATCGAACTATACCAGTGTCTTCAATGTCACTCGACCGTTCGATTTCCAAGATACAAGTAAGCAGGAACCTTATCTTTTACACGGACTGACAGATGTTTTTTAATTTGCACCAGTGATCCTGGCAAACTCTTACAAACAAGAAAAGGACGGTGTGGCGAATGGGCCAATGTAAGTCAGACAAGAGTAAGGAAGAGGTATTGCTGACCTGCTTGCCAAAAGTGCTTTACCTTATGTTGTCGTGCTATAGGGCTGGAAGCCAGACTGGTTTTGGACAAGACGGATCATGTATGGACCGAGATCTACTCGCACTACCAACAGCGATGGATACATTGTGATGCATGCGAAAATGCCTTTGACCGGGTAAGCGAAGCCATATTGTGACGTAACCTTCCAATTCACCTGCCTTTCTTTTACGTTAAAGCCAATGATGTATAGTGTCGGATGGAACAAAGAATTGACATACTGTATTGGCTTCTCTGTGGACGAGGTGGTGGACGTGACACGACGGTATGTGAAGGATTGGCACCAGGTACTACAGCGACGCCAATTGATCGACGAACAGCATCTGACCGAGTCGATCGCCCAACTCTCCCTGGAGATCCAACCACAACCCACAGATGCCTTGAAACAACGCCAGGCTGCTGAACAACAGGAATTCAACCGGGCCATTTCAGTGAAACAAGAGGAGCTGCTAGGTCGACAAAGTGGTAAGTAGGGACAGATCAACGAATACAATAGTAATGATCCCTTTTCTTCGATGGTAGGATCGTTGGCATGGAGGACAGGACGTGGTGAACAAGGCGCAGATCTGAATGTGGAAGACCCTCGCTTTAAAGACACTGGTAACCTACAAAACGCATTGGTGTAAAAAGTAGATCTCATCCATTTGTGTTACTGGGTGGGGGTGGAATGTCTAGAAAAACGGCAGATCTTGGGGCAGCCTACAGTGGATCAAGTTCGGCTTTTGGGATCGGCAAAACCTCTCTATAATGTGCAAGGATGGCGCTTGACGACGGCAGACACCTCTCAATGCGGCGGCCTCTTCGTCCAACAACCAATGTCGATTGCAAAAGAAGGTTGGGAAATGGAGTTTGCCTTTCGACTGACCGATGGGCACGGCGGGCCTGCCTTTGGAGGTGCAGATGGGTTGGCATTTGTCATCCAGGGCAACACTTTGCCTCAATTAGGACGAGGTAAGGAGTCACAGCGAAGGAAAAAAAAAAAAAAGAGAACACTCATTGTGCTTTCATGTCTTAGGTGGCTGTGATTTGGGTTATGGGGGGATTCGAAACAGGTAACAGAGAATGCATACGATACACTCAAAACTCACATTGACTTTTCTTGTATCAGTTTGGCTGTAGAATTCGATACATATGATAGGTAACATGAGAAAAAGACACACTACAGCCATTGACGTTTTGCTTTGCCTTGTACAGCTCTGATCGCTGTGCCGATCCATCCGCCCATCATATCAGTATCCATGGTCGGCCCAACACAATCAACTCGGCGCATCACGACTATTCCTTGAAACACACATCGGCGATTCCGGCCATGAACCATGGAGGCTGGGTCCAGTGCCGTATCCGCTACTTGGCATCGATCCGAACGCTCGAAGTGGCATTGGGCGGGGCGACAGTCCTGACACTGCATGATCTGGATTTGATGGCGTACCTGGGTCAAGGCGATGTCTGTTGGTTTGGGTTTACGGCTAGTACCGGTGGACTAACACAGGCCCATGACCTTCGATGGCTCTCTCTTCATCAGTACACCTTTTTATAGATATAGCTAGTGTTTTGTTTGGTCCAAAAAGTAGTAATAAACGATACTCATATCTTGTAGCTCTGTATGTATATATGTGAAAGAATAGACTGGGGGAGAATACATGTCCAAATTTATGCATATCGTCTGACTTGAATAAAATCACTTTGTGTGTAAAAAGTTTATACATACACGCACCGAAAAGGGGCCGTATCTGAAAGACAATGTGTTTATAAAAGAAGGCTGCAACAACATGGCCAAACGCTTTCCTTGCTTCTTCAAATCCCTTCAACGGATTTTCGACGCTTTCGATGATTTCGATGGTTTCGACTGGACCCCTGACATCTCCGACCTTTTCTCGGTTACCTGACTCCGCCTCCACACGACAGCTGCTATCACCCGACCTTAATATGCCTACTTTCCTCTCAGTACCCACAGCTCAGGTTCTATCAATGCCCACTTCTGATTGGATACAGATGTCGGTTCTCTTCGGCCCTTGATCCACACCTTTGCACAAGCACTGGACCTCCTAATACGATACTGCACCGCAACATCTCCGCTCGCCTCCTACGGGACATCTTTCAATGCATTGCCACCCTTGCTCCCTCTTTCTCTCACCACATGACCACCTGGGACCGCTCTCTTGGAATCATCGAAAACTCTTCTTTGATCTCCGCCTTCCTTGCCACGGATAGCTGGAAACACTTCAATACTGGACAACAGATGTTCACTTCACCTATCGAAACCTTTGCTACCGTTTGCTACTTCAGAAGCTCTATCGCGCCGATTCCCTATCACGATCCTCCCATGCTTGCACGCCCAGTTGCCAATTCTGCTCACCTGCCGCTGTATAGCTTGTCCTTTTTGTTTCCTGTACGTCCGAATGGTCAGTCTGGCTCCGCACACATTCTTTTTTCCTCCCTTCCGGTCCCCTCTCCTTCTCTGCTTACCTTGCCTAACATCCATCCGAGCCGCCTAATTTGATGGCGCCTAGGCTGGCTGACTGGCGGTACCCCGAAACCATGTCTATGCGGCGCTACCATCACCAAAAAAGCACATCATTGACTGTCTCCGCCTCCACCCTCACCTCTCAGTACAACGTCACATCCAGGACCCTCTATCATTACCTGCCGCATTACTTTCCTCGCCGCTCTCGCTCCCACTCTACCATTGCCAAATGGAAGCTGCGCTGGCCGTACTGCTGACCCTGGAACTCCTACATGCGGAATCTTAAATTGCTCCAGAGGATCTCTTCCTGGTTTGGCTCGACCAAAAAGGCGCCCGCCTCTGCCCTCAAGGATCCCGCCCTCTCCCCTCTAGATCATAACCCCCCCCCTTCGTTAATCTAGTATAGTTTAGTTTTTTATCATATTCATCTCTACCTATCGTGCAGCACTGCTCTCTCTTTCTAACCACTTCCCCACTCCTTTTATTCTATGCTTCAACTTGGACTAGATTCATCGGCGAAAATATAATTCATATTCGTCTTCTTTGGTTACATCCTGGATCTTTGACCTCTCCATTCCCGACACTACCACCTGGATACTCTGCAGCTGCCTTTTCCAAGCCATCTGGCGATTAAACTGGGCCTAAATCATCCATCAGCACCCGTTCTCGTCGTCAGTCATCATCTCTGCCTCTCTGCCGTCATCATTCAATCCTCTCTTTTTTTCGCCCGCCCCCACATGTCTATTACATCGACCACTCATCTTATTTTACGAGCATTTATCATTTGCTGTGATCATATGCTGTGCTTTTTATTCTCCGCTCCGAAACGGATGTCCTTAAATACCGTTTTCTTAGGTCACAATCATTAAGTGCCCTGTTTTTCAAAACTGAGATGTATAACCCATCTTCAAATTCCACATGGAGAAAGATACAATGTGTACCAATCGAAAGTTACCAAACTTCAAGTATCAATGTGTTGTGCGCCTCGCTGAGTACTACACCAAGTCCTAAAACAGCGACTGATTCCAGTGCCCTCAAAGTCGTTGAATGCATCCACCGAAACTAACATTCTTGGTATCATTCGGTAGATACGAGGCACTACTATCTTCATATAATATTCAAGGTGAGGTTTGTTATCTCTTTTACGAAAAAAGTTTACGTCCAACACAAGTGACAACATTTATGGGAGGTGGTCCATCATTTTTTGGAAAAAAGCGACCAATCTTCAGTGCGTTGGGCCGGGACATAAAAAGTGTGACCTAAGAAAATCTTCGGTATTTAAGGGGGTCCCTCTGAAACACTCGACAGCGTAATCATGTGAAGTCGCAACGCGCAGTTGTTTACTTTCTCTTCCCAATTCTCACTACAGTATGAGTACCTTCTACTTGAAACTTAAATCAACTTTAAATGCTGGCAATGAAGCCAATCTTATCAAGCTCTTCGAAGATTGTGGAATTCAACACCAGAAAGACGGTGAAAAGCTGCTCGTCAAAGTCGTGGAAAAGCTGCTCTCGCTGCCCTCGAACACCAAGGCAAGGCCGTGGGCTCGTACAATCAAAGGCGATGAATACCAAGTATGTACTGTAATCATAATGCTATTTCTTTCCATTGCTGACTAAAAGTATCTTTTCTACAGGTGTTACGGACGACCGAACTGGCAACTTTTTGGCTAGACCGGACCGTCAAGTGTGCCTCTCAAAGACGACTTCAACATTTCTACGAAGACGAAACGGAATTATTGTCGTCATACAACAAGGTAAGTCTAGTCTGTATTCGCTTATTAAAAAACGCTACTCAAATGTTGTGTCAACTTTGTGTTTTCTTTCGTGTAGCGACAGAAGGTAAACTCTCAATAGAACTAAATGAGACAAACGTTGGGTTTTACTGATATACTGCTCATTATGTTGGTGTTGAAGCTAGTGGACGTAGAACAACTGGAACAGGGTCACTAATGCTGCTACTGAAGCTACTGGAACTGGAGGCGATCAGGTATGCAAATTTGATTCACAAACATCGTAAGACGAGCTCTCAATGCTTTTCAAATGTAGATTGAACCTGAACTTGCTCTAACATGGTACAGCAGGTTATGAGAATAACGTTTTCAACGGGGAAAAAATAACGTTACTCTCATGGAAAACGTTATTCTGGGTTTGAAGTAATGCGTGTTGGGTGTAAATTAGCGCTATTCTGGGGCTGAATATAAAGTCCTCGATTGCGGAGCTATCTCTTAACCCGAAAAAGGTAACTCTTCCCACTTGATTCATGTCGGGACCTAAACCCCCTATAATGTATGCCTCTATTTGGCCCATACGACACAGGCGCATAACGTTATTCCAATAACGTTTTTTTTAAATTGTGTTTTCAATTTTCTAAACGCTATTCTCATATCCTACTGTATAACTTGATGACTAGGACGGATTTTACTACCTCTCATCACTACAGGTGAGGTGAAAAAAAAATTAGAGAACATCTTGATTTTATATATTGAAACAGACCTTTACCCTAATCTGATAGACTTGAACGATTGGCATTATCCAGTGTGGACAGGACATCAAAAGATCAAGAAGATGTGCCCGACAGCTTATATGATGAAATCGCTCCGATAGAGAAGCCTCACCCATTCCCATTCCATTTGTTTGGCGTGTATATGAGAAAAGTCTTACGGTCAGACACATACGTAAGTAACTTTGGTAAAAGGTTAAATTCAATGACTAAAACATCCCAAATCTTGTTTTGCCTATATCGACTGATTTTTCCGATATAGGATAGGGGGTCTCCTATAAAGGCACGATATAGGCGAAACAAGAATTGAGATGATGCTTGATTAAACAGGGCACCAGTGATTGCGCTCCGCTGATAATTGATGCAGCAACCAGCGATCTACATGGGAACAACGGCAACAAGATGGCCTTTGACTTCCTGTCCCGTGCACTCTTCCAATTGTAAGTAGCAGATACCACTCTGAACCAAAAGGACTAATAAGTATGATCTTCTACCACTTTATTCTCTCTCAAAATGATAGCTCCGAACACGTGCATAACAAGTGCATCCTTGCCCTTTGACAAAAAGCGAGGTGTCGTACACCACATTCGCTCTTTGGCCTCTTCTTCAGTCTACCACTCGCTCTGTTCCTGGCTTGAAAGGTGACATGCAAGTCGGGGACTTGTTCTTGTAAGCTCTGGACCATGCAGACTTGCCGAATTACAATGCAGACGGTGTCGTAACGGACTCGCAAACTGGTATCGACCTCCTCCTTCTGGAAGCATCTGGTGCCCTTGGAACAAGGGATCGTAACCGACATGTCTTTGACCATATCAAAGGTGCCTTTGGTTGCTACTCCATGCTACGTCAATTCTGGGGAAGCTTTTGTTTGCAGACGTATCGTTACTGGAAAGTGTCTTTGTCCTGTTTGTGCACAGTAGTGGCAAAGGTGAGCTAATTAACGACTACAAGTAACGATTGATTCTGCTGTGTACTAATCTTGTCCATTTAGATCATTTTATCCGCCTTTGGGTCATGAAACCTAGCTCTGGAGGAACTATCATATCTTTCGAACGGGTTGCCAAGGTGAAGATCCCCTTAAAAAATGACGACATCATGGGCTTGCGATCGTGCATCAACTTCTTCTGGCTGGTCAAGGTAATCCCTTCCGACATTTTTCAGTAATATGCATATGTCTCATATCTCTCATCCTTGCTAATCCTTGCTAATAGACTCTGTTGTCTGAATCTCTTGCCGCTGTCAAAGCTCTGAAGGCCTCCAACGACGATCATGTCTTTGACTTTACAGAAACCCCGACACCAAGAGCTTCTCTCCTCACACTTCTCAAACCTACTCCCATCAAACCAGCAAAGAGTAGTCATTGCGATCATATCGTAGATTTAGATCCTATATCATTCCTTTGACCCCGACGCTGCCCTCTCCAACACCTTATACTCTCATTAGCTTTAAACACTTTATTCAACTATTCCTTACTTACTATATACTACTCCTTGAATAAAGATATGCCCCTTCCTCTGGTGCCATATTATATCTTCCTTCGACAAGCTTATTCTACTACAAAAATATTCCAATTGCTCTCCAACTCCAAGCACGTCATATCACCCTGATCAAGTATAGACAAAGATATCATGACCCACATCCGCCAATCTACCCAACCTATGAAAATGTCTGTAAATGGTACGTGCCACTCCAATCGGTCGCTTTTTTGAAACTTATTGTAGCGTTCATGGACCCATTCGACATCCAAATGCATGTTTCTTGGTATCAGGCAATAGATACAAAACACATCCGTATTTTTGTCAAATTTGAATGCACCTTGTCCATCTCAGTTCTGAGAAATAAAGCATTCTTGACAAAAAAAAAGGGTGGGGCCATCCCTTTGAGAAAAGTTTTGTTTCTCTTTTTTCTTCCAAATTGAATGGACAACCTGCGTTCAAATTTGACAAGGATATGGGTGTGCTTTGTATCTACTGAATGATACCAAGAACGCCTCGTTTCCTTGGATGAATTCACTTTTTTGGTACGTATCACTCCAATCGGTCGCTTTTTTGAAACTTATTGTAGCGTTCATGGACCCATTCGACATCCAAATGCATGTTTCTTGGTATAATGCAATAGATACGGAGCACGTCGATATCCTTGTCAAATTTGAATGCAGGTTGTCTATCTCAGTTCTGAGATATAAAGCATTCTTTACAAAAAAAAAAGGGTTGAGCCATCCCTTTGAAAAAAGTTTTGTTTCTCTTTTTTCTCCCAAACTGAATGGACAACCTGCGTTCAAATTTGACAAGGACATCGACGCACGTCGTATCTATTTCATGATATTAA
>LT554918.1:23895-42553 GCA_900079185.1 Absidia glauca
AAGTGCACGGGCCAAACCACCAAGTGGCCTTTGATTTGATCCAGCAAGGCGGGCACAAACGGGAGCATGAAGCATGTTGTTGTTGGGTGTGTGGTTGCTTGGGCAAGATGTTTGGTGACCCCGTGGGTGGTTCTGCCCAGGACTTGCCGCGCGAGCTTGTCGTAATGTTCGAATGCCGTCCATGAGCGCACGTTGTTGTCAGGGAGGACCATGAAGCAGCGGCGGAAGAGGTCGGTGTTGTGGCGAGCAAAGGTGTCCCATAACACTTGGTTCGATTCATCGAGAGGGTCGCAGAGGCTGGAAAAGAGGTCAGGCATGTCGTCCCCTAAAGGGTCCGTCTCTTGATTCGCTGTATCGATACGTTTCGTCATCGTCGTCGTGAGAGTGGTAACCGCCGGGGACTTGGCCGAGGTGTTCGTCTGATCATCCTTTTCGTCGTCGTCGTCGTCGTCGTCCCCGTTAGACGAGGTCACCGTGAGAAGTAAAGGGAGCGGCACGAGGCTTTGCCCATCTCCATTATTGTCCGTATCCGTATCCCATGTTGCCCAGTCCTTGTAAAGCGCCATTATTTCGTCGTTCATGGCATGTTCTTGGTCCGAAGTGGTGCGTACAGTGTTGTCTTCCATGGCGCCATCCAATCCTTCTTCGGATGCAAGGGTCGAGTGATGATGATGATGATGGTTGCCTTTTTCCGATTCACTAGTTGATGTTGATGTGCTGAAAGTGGCGTGTTTCAGCTGCTGATCAGTCGGCTGATCCGGTGTTTCCTCCTGTTGTTGTTGTTGTTGTTGTTGTTGTTGTTGAGATGATGGATGACATGATGATGCATTGGCCATGATCGAAGGTGAAGCATGCAGTCGTCTGATCTTGTCCTTGCGTTTCCCTGTTGTTTCCATGTTTGGCCTAGCAGCAGCAGCAGCAGCAGAAGCATCCAGTAGTGTATCCACATCATTATATCCTTGATCCATCGGAAGGCCCAGATGTTCTGACATGAGACGCAAACGCAGCGAGTGAGCAAAGCGGCCCACCTTGACGGGCTGACCACCAAATAGCGAGTCCACTAGATCCATATCTTCGATACACGCACATATTTCAGAGTCCCGAGTACCAAGCATAGATCGCTCATTGATATTTGCCGATCCAATAAGTACAGTACGATCATCCACTATCATGGTCTAAATTAACATAATCCACGAGTGAGTCTCGTCATGCACTTTGTATGTAGACAACAATTTACCTTTGCATGTACATAGACTTGTTCAGTGACAAAAGACCCGTTCAGTTCACCCCAATTTCGAAGGCTGTAAAACTTGATATAGTGCGCTGTGTTGGTGACCCCTGCAGCATGTAGTCGACCCAACAAAGAATCTGGACCCCTCCCAATGGAAAGATGTTGCAAGTACATGATCAGTCTAATTGTTGTTCCAGAAGGCAAATCCCAAGAGCCGGGGAATTCAGGGACCAAAGGCATCACGATCACACAATACCAGTTCTCCTTATTTTGATGAGCCCGAAGAATTCTGTTGTAAAGTGCATCCCCAATCTTGTTTTCGATCACCGTGGCCCCATACTGCGTTGATGTGATGAAGAATTGGTTCTCTATCACAACGAAGAATTGTGAGTACAAACGTATTCAAACTCCCGTCTACCTTTTTCTTAATTACTTACCGATATAGATAAAATGGCGAGAAGACTCGATCAATTCCACATAGGCGTCCATGATACTGTGCTCTGGCTGATCCACCCCTGTACTCCAAGCCGACACGCTGCGTAAGATTTGCACCTGAGTATGTAGGGAGGTATGACTTGACCCAATCCTCGGATCGTCACCATCAAGTTGTCGAGGGCCATTAGGAAGAAGCATAGGTGTGGGCCGTTTGGGAGCCGTTGATTTATGTCGCCGTAAATAATTCCAACGCTGGACAAAATGATGCTCCACATCGTGCGCGGCTGCTCCACAGAGTCGGACAGAGATGTCGTGCCATGGCATCCGGGGTAAAGTCGATCGGTCCATATTGTCTTCGAAGGGCTTATCAAGGGCATGGAAATCTTCGATGCGCGGGTTGGCGTAGTCTTTCCCCATCCAGGTTTGTTGGTCTGCAGCTGGAGGATCGTCCGTAACCTTGTGTCGGTAGGTGTCATAACGCCCATAGCAGAGATCGAGGCCACCGATAAAGGCAACCACACCGTCGATGAGGCAGATCTTTTCATGGTGTGCGAAGAAGAGGGTACCTTGGTTGCTGAGGATATCAAGGGCTCGGGATGGGTGGCGTTGGACGTAGATGTTGTCGGACAGAGATAGGAGGTACTTTTTGGTGTAATGCGAGAATAACGGAACTGCCATAGCCACCTAGAGGGTAGAGTCAATCAGCGGTTCGATGGATTCATGCACTTTTTCAATGCTTACCTCTTTGTAGACAATAACGTAGATCTTGACACCCTGATCTGCTTTTCGTTTCAAGACAGTGTCCAGTCTCCATTTTTCATTTTCAGAAGGCGGGCGTCGAAGATACTACAGTAATGAAGAGAAGAGAAGAGAAAGGGTAAGATGACTGGAATCCATAGCAACCTTAATTCAAACTCCGCTTACCACTTCAGGGGACTAAAAAGACAAATGAAGCACATCCAAGTTAGTATTGAAACGCCTGCCAGTAAGTGATCGTCTTTTGTCTTTACCAACCACCAATCATGTATGTAGATATAGTTTCTTGCATTCTCCAAGGCCACAGAGACTTGATAAAAGTAGTTATTTCCGTCCACAAACCAAGTCGAAGGACAATCCTGGCGTACCGGGGCAAAACTATTGAATCGTTGAGAATCCAGGCACCAGGTGGACTGTCGGCACGCACGCAGCAAAGATTGTTCAAACTGGATCGCCTGTCGCACGTTCTTCGCCCTGAGATACATTTCGCCCGCACTTGTCTTGATACGTAAGGTCGAATGGCCCAGAGACAGTTTCGCAGCGGTCTTGATCGTCACTTTCAGAGCACTGGCCTTGCTGTCCGACGTATGAGGATGACCACGTTCGATTTGTATCCCCGGTTCAAACAAGACCACATCATAGCAGTGAGTCTAGATACATGCAAAAAAAGGGTGAGTCTACATGTTACACGATAAACAAAGGCCAACTTACATCGTGCGGATGATTGACGCATACCATATAGTTATCACGGATGATGAACCATTTCGGGCTGTTCTTGCCATGACACGGAGGGAGTTGACACGCAGACGCCTTTTTCCTTGATCCACCACCTCCATCACCACCACCACCACAGCAACTACCAAAACAGGAGGATCCAAATTTCCATCTTGAATGCTTGGGCCCATGGTCTGTGCGTGCTACAATCACCATATAACCCTCTTTGCCATGATACCCTTGCGGTTGCGTTGCTCGGAGTTGAATACCAAGCGTAGAGATTTCCAAAAACTGACAAAGCCGATTGATGTTCCCTGTGTGGAGTGTGGCGTTGATAAGTTGCATTATATACTGTTCCAAGAGCTTGTCGTATCGTTGATCCTGATTTTTGTTCGTGCGGGTGTGATTCTGATTTTGCTGCTGATGGTTTGTTTCTTGTAGTGAAGTGGGTGATGGTTCGCCAGTTGAGTCGTAGTCCATAGTCCGCTGGATGTCAGGATCTTCAATGCATCCAAGCGAGAAACGGTCGTTGGAAGCCAAAGAGCTGTCGGATCGATTCACGGTTCTAGACTGCTGTTGCTGTTGGTGATCGGGAATAGGTTGATGGTGTTGAGCAGTCGGTATTCCACTGGTCGGCTTGTCTTGTCGGCGTTGACGGCGATGGCGATGGTGATGAAGGACGATGCTGGGAAAGGCAGGAAGGTTCACCGGTCGTCTTGCACGGGACAGATCGTAGCTACAATAAGAATAGTGGAGTTTGACAAAGTCCCAGAATTGGCGGTAAAGAGTCCATTGTGTTGCACCGTAGGATACCTCGAGACGCAGGAGCTGACGGCGGGACGAAGCTGACAGAGTCTTCTTCTTGTTGGTGTGGCTATCATCATCAGGCGGAGTATGGTGTTGGTTGACTTGCACCTTGAGAATAGAGAATAAGACAGGGATACGGGGAAGACCTTTTTCATCTTGTTGCACCATCATTGCCAGTAAGGTCACGGGTATTTGATTGTATTCCAAGCGCCGTAGAAGAGATACGTTTGTGGTGTCGTTGTCGTCGATGCTAGCCTTCTTCCCTTTTCCCTTGGTGATTGAAGATGATCCACGGCGGCGATAGGCAAATCGTTTGATCTTTTTCCAGTTCTCTTGCGGGTTGAGTCCATCCATGCGTTTCCACGCTCTTGTGTTGGTTGCGGTAACGGCGGTCTGCTGTCCATTGTCCTCGGGAAGGCTATGTGATCTTGTTATTGGAGTGGAAGATTGTTGTTGGTCGGCCATTTAATCAGCAGAGCGGAATGGATCAAGAGTAAGATCGAGTTGTATAAAGGGATGCGGATCAACTATAACCATGACTCGTCCAACACGAGACAGACCAGAGAGTGCGTGTGTGTCCATACTCGGATACTTTTGAGGTGTATTTTCCATATTTGCAATCCTGTTTGTTTGTTGGCCCAGTTATATAATAGAAACATAGTGATGAGTCTCTGTGAATAAGGAGGAGGGGCTGCATCACGTCTTTTACCTTTCTACCATTGATCTTGGATTCTTGCTTTCGTTGAATAAGGTACAATCTTTGTGTCGAAAACAAATCTACAAGAGCATTGAAGATGTTAAAGTGAGCCTAATACACGATTACTTTGTTTTGTCAAGTTCCTACCTTGTGTACCTTAGAATAACCAATGTGTCGTTTAAAAGTAATGTAAAGAGGGTAAAGAAAGAAAAAGAGGCAAAAAGGTAAAAATTTATTTTTGGCTTCAAGCATAAAAACATTTCCTACTCCGCTATGCTTTTTCGTCGATCCTTGGGCAACAAGGAAGTGCTTCTTGTATGAGTCGATCCATTACTATCCGCAGACTTGAAGATCTTGAACTGTTCCGTAACGTCTTGTAGCATTTCCAAAGCCAGTTGATAGATTTCGGTTCCTTCCTTGTTATACATAAGTGAGTTGGTAAGCATTAACACCACATCCCGTTCAAATTCAAGGGTGGTTCGTATAACCTAACAATGGCAAGCAGATATTGTGAGCTTCTTTGTTCGTCAACCGAGTGCATCCTTCAACTTACCCCATCTCTGATCCTGTTCCTGATTGTTTTGAGATCCAAAGGGTGCTTGACCACATCATAGTAAAGAGGTGCCTGGTTTTCTTTGATGGGATTCATAAACATCGCACCGTTCTTGTGGTTGGCGATTTCGCGCCAGAGGTGAGTGATGTTCTTTTGCCAAGATTTCTGCCGTGCGTCGTCCTTGATTGCTGCCGAGGCACCGATGCTAACACTGCGTCGTTTTTCTGTGGGTGTGGCTGCATTACTTTCGCTTCCCGTTACGCTTTCTGATCCATCTGCTTCTGATTTGTCGCCGCTGCCTGCCGTATCTGAAGGGCCCGTATGTGATGATGGATGCATATCTGGCGCTGTAGGTGTTGATGTTGGTGTAGTGGATGAGGAGGGCGAACGTGCTGTTTCTGATGTTGTTGTGGATTCTCCTGCTTTGTTGCTAGGATTGGACTTGGGGTGAAGGATATCGGAATCGGAAGGTGAGGTGAAGGATTGCTTGTTTTCGACCGAGCCTACTAGAAAAGTTGATTATTAGTCGATTCCCATCATCATCCACGATTGATTACCTTGATCGTCTTGACTTTCAACGAATGGAGCAGGTGATGTTGATGAGCCCCTTTCCATTTCAAAATGATCCGATCGCTGCCGTTTTGATGAAGTCTCCTCCATAGGATGTTGATCTGAGTCACCTTTGTGCCGTCTCTTGGTGCCGAGTTCGTCCGCCAATGCTGATTCAGTAGTGACCGGTTGATCAACAGTATCGGGCTCCACTTCGGTCATTATTGCTGTGGTTGTTGTTGGTATATGATCCTGTTCTTCTGATTCTGCTGATATCTTGTCGTTAAACTCCGTTGCTGATTGGTAGCTTGCCTCCGTTCCAGGTGAGTCTACAGTCGGAGTGCTGGTGTCAAGACTTCTGTTGGCTTTGGTGATGATGGTAGGAGAGTTGCTGTGTTCATATGACGAAGACGGATGATTGTTTTGCGATACCATCTCTCCCGACTGAGTGGTGGCGGTCGTATCAATTTGATCAGCGTTGGCATCACCATCCATAGGAGAATCTGTGTCAGCCACACCGGGCACATTTCCATTCGTAGTAGATAGTGCGGTGTCGTCATTAGTCCTCGATACTTGTTCTTGTTTCAGCCCATCTGTCAAAGTCGCTAGCTTGTCGTCCATAGCCCCAGACTTGATGTCGTCAATTTCCGATATGAGTGCCAAAAACCGACTTTCATCTTCCTTGATAGAGTTTTTCAGATCTTCGATACGTTTGTAGTAGAGCTGCCGGGCCAACTTGACAACCTTGGGCATGTCTTGAGTGACAAGGTGGCTGGTCGTTTTAACTTGTCGAGGGCTAACAATTCAATGACCATATGTGATTAGTTATTGTACCGGCGAGCAATGTGCTACTTCATTCATTCAATACATACCTTTTGGTATCCATGTCCTCAATCATCAAGTAGTATTGTAGAGAGCAATTCTATGGACACAATTATAGGCGTTAATAAGAAGAAACAGCATGCATGCTTTCAATGCTTACCTTTTGATTGAAGGTTTCAAGTTTCGACTGATCTTGTAATAAAGGATGGTGTTTGAGAGTTCGGGCCACTTGACTCCAATTATCTTCGCCATACTTGTTGACGGCTTGCGCCAATAGTAATCGTTCTAGTACACTCCATTCTGTAATAAGAGTCGACATTGTAAAGTAAAAAAAAAGACGTGGATGCAAATCTGTAAAGAGAGATCGCTATTCTTCACCCGCAAAACAAAATAAATACTTGACAGATTCCAACTCCGCCATTTTTGAAATGCCGACACCCAGGAATTCCGAGCTATCATTACAAGAATTGCTTTTTTTTCTTTGCGTCTTCTTTGCTTCTTCATCATTTTTGTCTCCTTCCATCGGCATTGACACCACCCCACGAACGACTAATTCTCAATTCAATGACTTTGAACGACGAACCCAGGGTAACTCTCTCATTCTCAACGTTATGTCCATCTTTTCTTACCATGGCTAACATTTGCCTTTTGCATCGTTCCTCTTTCTTTTGACACTAGATCAACTACGACGATGACGACGACAATAGGGACGACGACGATGCCAATGACGACTCCACCACTGCTTCATGTCGCCCAAAAAGGCTCTTTTTAAAATTTTCAATGTAAAAAACATGGGGAAACCCTCGCAATTTTTTTTTAGGTGCACTCCCATTCCATTGTAGAATCTCGTAGTCCAAGTTACTAATAAAAGTATACCAATTCTTTTCCCATACCCTTCCGCTACTACCACTGATACTTTTACACAGCTTGGCCGTTTTTGTCCACCTCCATTTGCTTACATTTTACAGCAGTTTAGTCATTCCCATTACAATAGCTTGTTGCCATTAGACATTAGCTTAACTACGACCCCAAACATAGTCTGTACCATAGCCCTTTAGTCCTATCCCATCAACCAGCGACCACTCTTCGCTACGCTCTTACCCCATCAATAAAGCCTACTTGAATCATTTTACGAAAGATATTTTTACAAATCCATAACCATGACAATATCATGTACATTATAAAGACCAAACTACAGATGAGTAGCTCATCATTGACAACTCTTAAAGCGCCAGTGGGTTACTAGTTGTAATGAATCTAATGACATGTACATGATCATAAGGTGTATTTTCGCATACATACAAAGTTTTATTGGTACAATAGGATTAATGGGCTGGGGTACAGACTATGTTTGAGGCCGGAGTTAAGCTCATGTGTAAATGGCGACGGGTTGTATTGAGAGTGACTAAGCTACTGTAAAAATCAAGCAAATGGAGGCGGACAAAGACGGCCAAGCTGTGTAAAAGTATCAAGGATGATAGCAAAAGGGTATGGGCAAAGAATTGATACACTTTTATTAGTAACTTGGACTGCGAGTTTCTATAATGGAATGGAGTGTACCTAAAAAAAAAATTGCGAGGGTTTCCCCATGTTTTTACATTTAAAAATTTTAAAAGTGCCTTTTTGGGCGACATGAAGCAGTGGTGGAGTCGTCATTATCATCGTCGTCGTCCCTATTGTCGTCGTCATCGTCGTAGTTGATCTAGTGTCAAAAGAAAGAGGGACGATGCAAAAGGCAGAACGTTAGTTATTGTAAGCAAAAGATGAACATGACGTGAGAAGAGGAGAGTTACCGTTCGTTCGTTCGTTCGCTCGTTCGTTCGTTCGTTCGTTCGTTTGTCGTCGTGGAAAAAGAGAATGACAATGGAGGAAAAAATAAATGACGAGGGGAAGAAGGAGCAAAAATGAAGGACGGGCATAAAAAAGTTCTTGTAGTCAAATCGGGGTTTGAAATCTAGAGTGCATAGGCACACATTGTTGGAGGAGTGTGTGGGCAGTGGCGGTTTTATCTTCATTTCAAGTTGAGTCCCATCTACTCAGAGAATCCCCGCCATGTAAGTCCTTATTGTCAGCAAAATTCAGGATACGCAGGTTGGTTTTATCCGGATGGTTCTGTCTGTAGCATTCCCCATATGGACCTGCCCCTAGAATTCCCCCTTGTGCGCTGTCTCAACCTTTGATTCTCAAACGTTCGGAGTTTGGAAAAGCGGGGCTTGAAAAATGTTGTTTTATTGGCGTGCGTAAAAAAAGGGACTTCGCCATCGATCTCTTTCTTTCCCTCAAAGTATTCTTGCCCAGCATCCACCAACACTCAATATGGCCTCCAGTTCCTCATCCTCTGGAAATCCTGATTCCTCTGGCACTCGTCATCTAGATGAAAACTTATTGGCACTCACCCAAACCTTGGAGCGTGGTCGTGATACCGACCATTATGATCCTACTCAAGATAAAGAAGTCAGACGGAAGCTTCGTCAAGAGTATCGTCAATTGATACAAAATACCGAAGGTAATGAATGAGAGAGGTATCTTGCACTGCAGCAACTAATGACTATTGGGGGTATGGGTTACTGGCGATAGAACACAGAAAAGAATACTCCAATGTCAAAGATCACGGATTAGAAGATACTCTCAGCCAAGCCAATCTTTTGTTTACCTCTGGTAAGTTGCAGTAATGAATAGAATACATGCTCCTTGACCTGATCACTGATACTGACGGTTTGCCTTGCAGTGAAAAATACACAGGAAGGGGCCTTGGACTCAAAACTCCTTGTCTTGTCTGCGGAAATCACCACACAACGGGCGCGTAACCTACGGTTGGACAATCAACACTTCAACGTCGATGAATTCGTCTCCAAGGTCAAGACCTTCTGTGTACAGGATCGAAGCTCTCGTGGTGATTGGGATTGGGCAAAGTTGGGACGACATGCGGCGAAATACCACGCTGGATGTAAATCGATTGACTTTTTGTAAGGCTCCTTGCTCACTTCAACTCTTTGGACTGCATCTCACACTTTTATTTGCGAACTTTAGGCTCGGTCCTCTCTCTGTGGAAAAGAAGGTTCGAAAACAGGTGCGTCAAGCCCGACTTACAAAGAACAAGGAAGATCTGGTGCAACCCTCCAAGGTAAAAAGTAAAAGTAAAGGAAGGCAAGAAGATCCATGGCTAACACTGCTGTATATGTTTGTAGCTCAAGGAAGACGACGTACAACAGCAAACCAATGAAACCTCTGCCAATGTCAATGACATTTATAGAATCCTCGATGCCCAGGGCCCAACCAACTACTTCAAATTCATCACCAACCCCGAGTCCTTCTCACAAACTGTCGAAAACATGTTTTACGTCTCCTTCTTGATCAGGAACAGTGTGGCGGAGATTGATGATGCTAGTGGACAACCTATTTTATCGACCCGTGCGCATCCCTCTATGGAAGAATTGGTGGGTGGCTTAAACAAGAAACAGATCATCATGAGTCTCAGCATACCCTTATGGAAGGTAACAAAAGCATTATACATTGTAAATCCTATCTTAACTTGACTTTTTAACTTGATGACAGGATATCATCGAGACTTATGGAATCCAAGCACCTATCATTCCTACTCGTGAAAAACAAGCGACGATGGCGGCTGGCAAATGGTATTAGAGTAGATAACGTCCCTTCCCACCACACAAACACTTGATTCTCTTCCATTGGCTTCCCCCTCCTTCATAGTTAGTACACACTGTATATAGAAAAGTAACGATCAATGGTGGCAAGCAAACGGTATAAAAGTTAATGTCATGTCCTCCTTTTTACACACACCGCACACCGCACACACACACACACACATACCTGATGATCTTCCATCAAATCCCTTCATAGTTTAGTACACACTGTATATAATATGTCTACCAATAAGTATCAAGCAATAAAACACTTTTATTTTATCTACAGCGATGATTGAGGGACAAAACGGGAATGAATGGGGGTTAGAGGGTCTTTTTAAGTCGTGGTTAAACAAATCCAGAGTCAAATCAAGGCAAAGCATTTACACCACTATACATCTACCCACTAAACAACTATAGATTTTTACTATTGATGCACTTTTGTAATCATATCACGAAGCATGTGCCGTAAGTAAGTTTTATATACCCCCACAGCGCTAGGAGGTTCGCGTGAGCAGATGGTTCCATTCTGTTCGGCTTCAAGATGTTTGTGGTACCAGGTATCGAGTTGGCGAAAGAATTCCATATGCACATGAGCCAGGGTTTCTTGAATGACGGGGAAGAGAGAGACGTTCCAGGTATCAGAGTTTGCTTGTTGTTTGACTTCGATGATGTTATCGTGTTGTTCAACGGGCCACATTCTTGTTTCATCGTCCAGAATGAGGGGCAGAGTCAGTGATGATCCGAGCGACTTGTCCTTGAGTGCGCAGAATGAGAAGAGGGCCAGCAGATCTTTGGGCGGCCGACCTGGTTCATGCGATCGCTTGATATAGTCATGTTCACTTCGTGCCGAGTATAAAATGCCTCTTATCCTTGTGTGTTGAGGGTCCAATACATCCACTACATTCTCCACATAATACTGATCCCTAAAGTAGTGAAAGGTAATCAGTACTTGTTGGTCATCTACTTGTGTTCTTGATTTACTTACCCTAGTGAGCAGACGGAGATATCGTAAAAGTTTTGTGCCCATTCCAAAAACTCGTGCACCCGCTCGGTCAGGACCACCCGCCGTTTGTCTTTATCGTTCAGTGTCGCTACTCTGTTGCCATCTAAGTTTGCAGAAATACATTGCATCAGTTCCATCCACTACATCCTTGGTATCGGGCACTTACATTTCGGTAGATCCCTTTCCGGTACAAATCGATCACTGCCTTCGCCTACCAACCGCACCAAAGTATCATCCAAATCCAGTACCAAAGGAAGTTTCCGCTGCATCATCAATTCGTCCATCGATTCCTTGACAATACGCATCACATCGTCATGTTTGATCAAATAACCAAAGAGCCATCTAGTGATTAAAAGCGTGAGTGTGTATATCTGTTGCATTGCATGTCACTGCTACTTACTGTCGATCCCTGGAAGGTTTTAAATGGACTTCCCACAAGATCTCATCTTCTGTTCTACAAGCGATATAAGCACTCTTTTGAAGCAAAGAAAACAACAAATGGATTAAGTACAGAGTACATATACGCCACCCCCTTTCTTCTTACCTTCCTTAGACCATAGAGATCTTCAAACCAAGGGTGATCAGGATAATGGAATACAAAGTTATGAGGAATATTGCGCTTAGCCATCAACACAAAGAGACCTCTTGAATAGGATCCTTGGACATCATACCGGTCTTCCAACAGCAAGCGGGGGTCACTGGGCCTATAATCGATCTTGTGTGTGATGAGCTCCACCGGTTGATCAAACAATGATTGCTGTTGCTGCGATAACGGTCGTCGAGACATGGGCGGTTTGTTCTTGGTGACTTGTTGCAAGCATAGTTTGGGGCGCCAGAGGTGTGGGTGATCGATGATTTCAGGACTCAATTTGGGACAAGTCGCCGACGTTGATAAGGAGCCTAAGGTATGGAGTCAGTGTTTAGTATGCGATTGAAGGTCAAAGTCATTTCCTCACTTACCTGTAGCTGCCAATGCATTGTTACTGGTCGTACCAAGATGGAAAGAAGTATCGTTGTTATTGCTGTTATTGCCGCTGGTGCTATGAGATGATGGAGCTGTTCGTGGGAAATGCACACTCTTGTTGAGGCAAGCTTGGAGCCCTCCACCAAGTAATATCAAAGTCTACAGAACAAAGTCCTGAATGAGTAATCGAATACATACATGACGAGGCCTTGGCCTTTCAAAAAACATACCGTTTTATCAGCGAGCATCTTTGGATCCAACGGTGTGGGTGTATGCGTGGGTAGGTTATAACTCGGTTCGGAAGAACTAGAGGATTGGATATCACCGATGAGCATTGATTTAAGATCCATCGTGAAGAGTTTCGGCGCCAGAAAAGATGGAAAGTGGAAGAAAGAGAAGAAGAAAGAAAACAATGATGGACCCCCACCTTTTATAATCTCCAAACTATCGGAGTTTCAAAATATTTCTTGTCTGGGATCATCTAGCCCTGTCCGCATACCTTTCACACTGGTGAAGGATTCCCTTTTCAGCACTTTCATTATATCAAAATCAAAACAAACTTCGACAAGCATACTGTTCAAATTGTATGCACACATCTCTGGCTTATCCTGCCAAGGGGCCCTGCCCAAAAGGCACACATTGCACTGAAGGATGTTTTGCCTCCGGGTTCCAACTCCCGATTGGTAGCACACACCTTGACCGATCCATCATTAACCATTTCCACTTGACAGTTGCATTGCTTTCACACCCTCCGTTGTATCCCCAAAGCACATATAGGGCACAACGCATGAGTTCCGCCATGTCAAACCTTGAAAGTCATTACGTAATCGCAATAATGAGCTGTCTAGGTAGCGGGGCAAAGAAATTGTGTCAGTCCTGTCTCCCCCTCCCCATGTGTCAAATGCGCGATATACCTTATACAGAGACATCCATTATGGCAGCATGAAACCCATCTTTTTGGCCTGGAGGCGCCCCACGCATGGAGTCAGCGAGCTACAGGGGACATTTTTTCAAAATTATCGGCATTTGAAATATTTTCAAGGAGGCGACAAAAAACAAAAAAAGTTCGGGGAGACACTTCTTTCCATCCATTACCTCTCATCAATCTACCATGGCTGACGAAACCACGAAAAAGTACGATGACATGACAGCGGAAGAGCGAGAAAGCTACGATAAGATTGAAAAAGCCAAAGAAGATGCAGAACAAGCCGCTCTTCCTTACACGTAAGTCATACCTACAAAGAAAAAAAGCATACACAATTTGGGACAAAGACCACAATTATTCATGTTCTATTTAGGTGGCGACAAACTTTACAAGATGTGAATGTATCCATTCCTGTCCCCAAGGGCACTCGTGGGCGTGATTTGGAAGTAGTATTGAAAAAGAAGCACATCAAAATCGCATTGAAAGGCCAGCCTGCCATTCTGGAGGTAAGTACCACTTTGTAGAGGGAACGGTGGGTGTTGGAACTGAACACGCTTTCTTTCCTAGGGTGAATTATGCAAGGATATCAAACTGGATGACAGCACGTGGTCCATTGAGGATCAGAAGCAGGTAGAGATTCATCTTGAAAAGAGCAACCAGATGACGTGGTGGGAACATGTGGTCACTTCAGCACCCAAGATCAATACCAAGAAGATCCAGCCCGAAAACTCCAAATTGGACGACCTCGATGGTGAAACTCGGGCTATGGTAGAAAAGATGATGGTAAGTAAGGGGTGGAAGTGCAGACAAGTGATTGACCGAAGCTTGTTTTTGGTCCTTGCATAGTTTGATCAACGCCAACAAGCCATGAATAAACCTGACAGCGATGCCTTACGTAAACAAGAAATGCTGGAAAAGTTCAAGAAACAACACCCAGAAATGGATGTAAGTGATCAGTACACTTTACTATAACCTGTGTTTAACATGTATTCCCTATAGTTTAGCAAGGTCAAGATGGATCAATGATGTGGCGACGGGGTCTATGCCCAAATTCTAGCCTGGGTACTTGTAGTCGATAGTGGTTAGTTTATGTTTCTCGAATAAATGAATGTAATGTATATATGATTTGGGACAAGGTAAACATCTACGCCAGTGACATGATCCTTGGAGGGATCAAGACCCACAGGGTTGGGGTCCGAGAAACGACGCATGGATCTATTTATGAGGAAAGGGGTGCAAGAGAGAAGGGAAAAGAGGGTCGGAGTGAATGAGAGGATAACAAGAGCTGTGCAATCAAAGGACAAATGGTTTGGGGAAAACGGGGATCTCAGGATGACAATGGTTCATTTTTCAAATGTCAAGTTTGTCGGCGTTTGAAAAAGACAATAAGTCTCCACTTTTTGCATAAATCTTTTTTTTACTTCTTCTTTCCTTCCTCATCACTTTTTCTTACCATCGGCTATGCCATGGCTCCCCCTCAGACACAAACTATGTATGACGACTTTTAACGTTGACAGCAACGGTAAATCTCTTTTTAAGTATCCTGTCCACCTTCCGCTTACATTGCTAACATAACATCTTCCATCATTACTCTTCTTTTTCTTAGCAAATCGAATGAGATGGCAAGAGATATAGGCTCTCTGGCGTTAGGAAGGAATGGGCTTGGACTTGGACTAGCGATTTAGAGGGTTTGAATTCAGGGATTACGAAAACCATGAGGAAATCCTTCAAGTTTTTTCTCAATGCATTGACTTTCCATAGTAGATTCCCTCACCATTGCATTGATGACCTTGATGAAGAGCGCTATCCTGTTGCATACTCTGCCACTGATATCTTTGTGACTCCCTCTAGCTCTCATCTCCTTCATCGCTCTGGCTATCAAACTAGATTAGTCTTGCCATGACCTGTCAGCCTTCTCAAGCTCACTCAGACTTGTAATTTAACCATAGATGTAGCCAGCTTTTAGCATACCAATCAATAAAACTCAAACTTTCAAGTTTATGGATACTGTGATTTTGTGATAATGTGGTTTGTTTAGTGTGGGACAAGAAAAAAAGTACTTTTTGAGATTGAACTTTTATTTCTTGTTAGAGGTGTATAGGAATACAAAGATCTAACTAAAGGCTATGGACAATCTTCTTTTTATATGGTTTGACAGTTGTTCTGGCAGAAACCCTGGTCTGCAAACTTTTCTTTGTTTCAAGCATGGGATTCGACTCGGTATGTCAACGGTCTCGCTTTTATTTTCAAACACCACTTTGTGTCTTTTTCTAATTGAGCCGTTTCGTCTTTTTTCTTCCCTTGTAGAACCGATGACCCATCTATTGTTCATGCAAGGGAAATGCGAACCCTTCACTGTGTAGCTTGACTTCATGGTGTTGATTTCTTCACACATGGTAAGTGGTATGCGATTCAACCCTTTTCTTTTTTCTCTTACTGTCGGGATTCGAAACTCAACAAAAGATGACTTTCAAATGCCGACAGTGAGAATTTTTCTTTTTCTCTTTTGTCGGAAGATGGGAAAGTTTTCTTTTCCTCATGCATGTTAACATTGTCAACCTTTCTTCCGACTTTAGTGTTGTAATGCTTTAGACACATAGTTTTGGACTTCCTTTATAATAAAAAGCATTCCTTTATCATTCTAAAGGCTACCTTTATTTGGCTGATACGACAGATACAATGTAAAATGTTTATTAAGATGGAGATGTATGAATAAGTCAGTAGGAAGAGTCAGTGTTGTTGATCGGCATCATTTCAAACCTTGCAAGGAAGAGCTCCTTGATCTCCTGTAGTTGCGGCATAACAACAACAACCCAAAGCCTGGCAATTCAAAGTACAAACGGAATAAGAGGAGGATCCTGTTGTAAAGAAAGGAAAAAAGAAAGGATCAGTATCATATCATTGCATGACGATCGTTTTCTCACCTGGCACAAAAAAGGGAAGTGGAGTTTGAAATGGGTCGACGGGCACCCGCTCAGACTCAGTGTAGGCTCAGGGCGTGCATAAACTCCGCTCCTATAGTGGTAGGGTCAGGGGGTCCTAGGCTTATCACTGAACTAATGCCCTTTGGCACTTGAGTTTTGGCATGTGTGTTGTACTCGGTCATTGGCTCGATTCTGCTCAGCATTAGATCTCACAATGTTGGACATTGAAGGCATTAAGGAGCATACGATTATTCCTCGGCTTAATTAAGCGGGGGGATTATTTTGCCAGGTTACTACTGAACATGTAATTGAAAAGTTGATCTGTCCGCTCAGGAAATGAGCTGACAGTGTATACCATCATTCTCCCGCCATTAGATCGTCAAAAGGATGGATGTGGGCCGAGATCTGAGAAATGATTTTTTTGAATTGCATTTTGCGTCGGGCTTTGAAATAAAAACATGAATGGTCGCTCGAGGCAAAAAAGAAAAGTTTCGAAAACTTTTTTCTAAAAAATCGAGAATTAGATGGTGTCATTAGCCTACAGAATGACCTGTCTTCAAACTTGAACGGTATGCTCAGGAAGACCGTACGAGCATGCACATGCCATTAGAATTGAGATTCGACCGGTTTAAAAGAGTGAAGCCCATGGCGGTGAGTAAGCACAGGCCATCACCCTTCCCTTTACGCTTGAGTAAAGTCATGAGCTTATCACCGCCATGGGCTTCAGATTTCGATTCGCAATCTAATGGCATGTGCATGCTCGCACGGCCTTCCTGAGCATACCGTTCAAGTTTGAAGACATTTCATCTAGTAGGCTCATGATCCCATCCAGCACCATGATCTTTTGGAAAAAAAGTTTTCGAAACCAAAATGAAAACCTGAGAACGGTTCTCAACTTTCTCTGGCGGAGTTTTCCAACAGGCTGAAAAACGCCAAAAGTCAATTCAGAATTCACAAATGCCATTGCAGCTGAACTGCGCCTTGCAATGAGCTCCCTTTTGGCAGACTGATTCTGCCATGGTATATGATCATGTGCGTACCATCAGGACTATGCTAGGCTCATTCTGAAGTGACTTATAGTGATGAACGTCTCAGGGCCAATTTAAGCGGGGTGACGGAGTTTCTTGTGATATTTCCAAACGCAGGCAGATTTGATTAGTGAGCTTTTTCTGCACGGATTCTACTGTCATGTACCATCAGATTCCTACCATTGGATTCTCCCAAGTGTGAAATCTTGTCTGCATGGTAAGCCATTTCTCAAAACCTAGGCACGGCGGAGTTTGAAAATGCCCATAAATACTCAAGCGTAAAGGCGAAGGGTGATAGACTGTGCTTGTTACAGCCATGGGCTCCACATTTCAAAGTGGATGAATCTCAATTCTAATGGGATGTGCATCCTCGCACGGCCTTCATGAGCAGACGGTTAAAGTTTCAAGACAGGTCATTCAGTAGGTTAATGGCGGTTCCACATCACAGGCTATCGCCATTCCCCCGCTTGAGTAGAGCCATGGGGTCCACATTTCAACGTGGTTGAATCTCAATTCTAATGGGATGTGCTTGCTCGTACGGCTTTCCTGAGTGGACCGTTAAAGTTTCAAAGCAGGTCATCCACTAGGCTAATGACCGTTCACCATCACAGACCATCACCTTTCCCCGGCTTGAGTAGAGCCATGACCTCCACGTTTCAAAGTGGTTGAATCTCAATTCTAATGGGACGGGCATGCTTGCACGGCTTTTTTGAGTGGACCGTTAAAGTTCCAAGGCAGGTCATTCACCAGGCTAATGACCGTTCACCATCACAGGCTATCACCATTCCCCCGCTTGAGTAGAGCCATGACCTCCACATTTCAAACTGGTTGAATCTCAATTCTAATGGGATGTGCATCCTCGCGCGGCCTTCCTGAGCAGACCGTTAAAGTTTCAAGGCAGGTCATTCACGAGGCTAATGACCGTTCACCATCACAGGCTATCACCATTCCCCCGCTTGAGTAGAGCCATGACCTCCACATTTCAAACTGGTTGAATCTCAATTCTAATGGGACGGGCATGCTCGCACGGCCTTTTTGAGTGGACCGTTAAAGTTTCAAGGCAGGTCATTCACCAGGCTAATGACCGTTCACCATCACAGGCCCTCACCTTTCCCCCGCCTGAGTAGAGCCATGACCTCCTCATTTCAAACTGGTTGAATCTCAATTCTAATGTGATGTGCATCCTCGCACGGCCTTCCTGAGCAGACCGTTAAAGTTTCAAGACAGGTCATTCAGTGGGCTAGTGACCGTTCCCTCCCCCTCCATTCCCAACGCCATTTGTTAGCGGAGTCTAAATATCTTAATTTTAAGGGATTTAAATCCCGACATGAAAATAAATTTTCTTTTTCTCCTCTGTCGGAAGATGGGAAAGGTTTCTTTCACTCATGCATGTCAACATTGTCACCCTTTCTTCTGACCTTAGTGTGATTGTACTTTAGATACATTGTTTTAGACTTACTTTATAGTAAAAACATTCCTTTACAATTCTAAATCGTGCCTCTATTTGGCTGATACGACACCATTACACTACATTAGCTACTTCATGGCAAGTCATTCCCGCCCCTACACTTAGACATGTAGCTTAATTATAGTCTCATGCGCT
>LT554937.1:1162-13408 GCA_900079185.1 Absidia glauca
ACGCTCCTATTCCATTGTAGAATCTCGAAGTACAAGTTACTAATAATAGTGTACCAATTCATTGCCCATACCCTTCCGCTACTATCTTTGATACTTTTACACAGCTTGGTTGTCTTTGTCCGCCTCCATTTGCTTGATTTTTACAGTAGCTTAGTCATTCTCAATACAGCCCGTCCCCATTTACACACTGGCTTAACTCCAGCCTCAAACATAGTCTATACCATAGCCCATTAACCCTATAGTACCAATAAAACTTTGTATATATGCGAAGATCGATCTTACGATCATGTAACGGTCAATAGATTCTTTACAACTAGTTAACCAATGGTGTTTTAGGAGCTGTCAATGATGTGCTAATCTATAGTTTGGTCTTTATAATGTACAGTTCATGGTATTGTCATGGTTGTGGATTTGAGAAACGACTTTCGTAAGATGATTCAGGCAGGCTTTATTGATGAGATAGGACAAAAAGCTATGGTACAGGCTATGTTTGGGGTCGTAGTTAACCTAATGTCTAATGGCAACAAGCTATTGTGATGGGGATGACTAAACTGCTGTAAAAAGTAAGGAAATGGAGGTGGACAAAAACGGCCAAGCTGTGTCAAAGTATCAGTGATAGTAGCGGAAGGATATGGGCAAAGAATTGGTATACTTTTATTAGTAACTTGGACTACGAGATTCTACAATGGATTGGGAGTGTACCTAAAAAAAAAATTGCGAGGGTTTCCCCATGTTTTTTACAGTTGAAAATTTTAAAAGAGCCTTTTTGGGCGACATGAAGCAGTGGTGGAGTCGTCATTAGCATCGTCGTCGTCCCTATTGCCGCCGTCGTCGTCGTAGCCGATCTAGTGTCAAAAGAAAGAGGAACGATGCAAAAGGCAAAAAGTTAGTAATGGTAAGCAAAAGATGAAAAGGACGTGAGAAGAGGAGAGTTACCGTTCGTTCGTTCGTTTGCTCGTCCGTTCGTTCGTTTGACGTCGTGGAGTAAGGAGAATGACAATGGAGGCAAAAAAGTAATGACGAGGGGAAGAAGGAGCAAAATAATAGGACGGGCAAAAATGATGATCTTATCCAATCGGGGTTTGAAATCTAGAATGCATAGGCATACATTGTTGGAGGAGTGTGAGGGCAGGATCGTGTTCCTGAGCTTCAATTTGCAGCATATCCCTAACATATCGGAGCGAGCATGCTACTGCATTCTCATGCTATGATGTGGACGTACCTTTTGAATGACAAATAGGCTGGATCAGAGAAGATTGAATGTTGCCAAGTGGGATGGGTGGAAATCCATCATGAGCACCGAGTCTTGTATAAAAGTCTTCCTGAACATCATGATCACCTGTACAAATACATTTTCAGCGACGGTAGGTTAAATAGGATCGCCAGGACGGAGCTCTTTCGCCTCCAGTCCGGGAACAACTTCTTGCAGTGGCTGGTAGGTGAGTCAAGGGCGGCACGTGCAAGATAAAAGAATCGACCATATGTGGGGAACCCTGCCATTGATTGCACCAATTTTATTGGAAGGTTGGTGAGATATGCGCCGTTGATCGTTGTGTTGTTCCATCGGCCTTGGCGTCGTATTTGAGCCACGTTCGCACACACGTTATACGTCATACGAGTTGGTGAGCCGCAATTGGTATGTGTCTTTTTGTTGGACCTGATACCAGGAGAAGAGAGGGTCTTGCCGATCGATTCCCGATGAGAAAAGTAAGACCATTCCTGTGCCTGGCGCGGCGGTTTTATCTTCATTTCGGATTGAGTCCCAGCTATGCCCCTGACTCAAGTCAAGGGCTCAGGGAGTCCCCCGCCATATCAGTTCTTATTGCCCGCAAAATTCAGCATATACAGATTGTTTCCGTCCCGGTGGTTCTGTCTGTAACATTCCCCTTTCTTCCAAGGTCTGTCTTTTCTTCAAATGGTGGGCTTTGGAAATCAAAAACATCTGAACTATTTGAAAATGTGAACTTTTGACGTTCATTTTTTTATGAGTTGCTTATTTCTCAGAACTGAGATAAACAGCCCCCGTCAAACTTTACAGGCAGCACACTGCAATAAATATCTATCGACAGATTCCCGGAAATCAGCACCTTTATGTTGTATGCGACGGTGAACGCTCCAAGAAGCCCCCAAAAAGCGACCAATTGGAGTGGTATCAAAAATGGCAAGTCATCCAAGGAAGTCAGGTTTTCTTGATATCAGTCGATAGATAGAGCGCACTCCTCAGTTCATGTAAAATTTGAAGTTGGGTTGTCCGTCCCGTTCACAAGGAAAATGAGCTCCAAAAAAGTGAGACTTTTTCCAAGGCCTGGCCTTTCATCAAACTAATCAACGAAAAAATAAGTTTGCGCCTTTTTCCAAAGCGCGGGGTTTGAAATGTTTTAGGAAGATCGGAAAGTTGCTTTTTTCTCATTCCGAGATTGGACAACCCACCGTCAAACTTCACAGGCCCCATGATACAGTGCATATCTATCCACTGATACCTAGAAACAAGCACTTTCATGTTGTGTGCATCCGTGAAAGCAAAACAAAGTCCCCGAAAAGCGACTGATTGGAGTGGTATCAAAAAAGAGAAATCACTCAAGGAAACCGGGGTTTCTTGGTATCAGTCGATAGATAAAAAGCACCTCTGTGTCTATGTTAAATTTGATCGTGGGTTGTCTATCCCGTGCGCAAGAAAATTGAGATCTAAAAAAGTGGGACTTTTCCCAAGGGGACGGTGTGTCCTTTTTCAAATGACGGGTTTTGCAAAAGTGAATCTTTGCTCTACAGAGAGTCCAAATCTATCACTATCAACGCAGAGCCTTAATCTATCACTATTAACGCACCAAAGGTGGGGATGGAAGTGGGAGAGGGAGTAGGAGTGGGAGCGAGGGTATCCCGAGCGTTGCGAAGAGGCATGTGTGGGCGAGCGAAGGCGGAGTGGCCGCTGGTGTATTAGAGCAAATTCTTTCTGAAAATGGTTAAAGTAGACTTTTATTAATGTGATAACGCTAAGGGTCTATGGTGCAGACTTTGTTTGAGGTCATGGTTAAGCTAGTGTCTAATGGCAACAAGTCGCTGTAATGGAAGGACTAAACTGCTGTAAAAAATCAAGCCAATGGGGATGGACAAAGATGACCAAAAGCGTAAAAAGTTTCAGTCAGTGGTAGTGGGTAAAAGAGATTAGGTAAACGAGTAGTAAATATTTAGCAGTGCGGTGGCTACACAATCTACAATGGCAAAGTCAGGGCACCCAAAAAAATTGTGAGGGTTTTCCACGTTTTTCGTAATACCTTGGGTCCAAACCCTAATCTAACCACAGGTCCATCTAGTCCTGCTGCCAGAGAGCCGACAGCCGTTGCCATCCGATTAAATTTTTTAAGAAAAAAGGAGCAATGATGCAAAAGGTAAATGTTAGTCATGGCAAGACAAAGATGGACAATAATCTGAAAAGGAGAGAGTTACCCTGTGTTCGTCGTTCAAGGTCTTTGTAAAGAGAGTGGATCGTTGGTGGTGCAGTGCTAATGTCGCTGGAAATAAAAAAGTGAAGTAAAAGCAAAGAGGAAGCGACGAAAAGGATTGGCGGAAAAAGTGGGTCCTTGTAGCCAGAAGCGGGGTTTGAATGTTTGGTCGGCAGGTTCAATGAGGGGGAATTTTCTGGAGGGGCTACGGTTTTTGCAACAAGGGATAATAAGCAATGATAGAAGACGATGTATAAAAGAGGGAGATATAATTCTTGTAGCGATACTGTAACAATGAGTATCTTGTTTATTCATAAAGCTGTTGTTTTTATACATGATCCATTTAATTATCTGTGTCCATAGCAACCGCATCATCTTGACCAGGTGTAGAGGAAGAGGGTTGATCCGAAGTGTCCATAGAAGTATCACCACCACGTCGAGTTCTACCAACATCATCACCCAATAGATCAAGATACTTTTGCAATGCTTCACCTTCGATGATTTCAAATGGCTTGTCCTTTCCCACGATACCCAATGATGTGTTTTGAATGTTGAGTTCCTTATCTTGTTGCAATGTATCACGAAGGGCTTGAAGACCATGACGGACAAGTTCTTCCAAAGACGCTACAAAGTAGACATACAAAAGTCAGTACGTACTTGTTTAAAACGTAAGTGTAGGATTACCGTTTGAGAAGGAATCAAAGTTGTTTTCCAAGTAGGTCTTCGCAGATTGAGATCGGGCTCCAATAGACATGGCATGATATTCAAACACTGTACCGGATGGAGAGCATTCAAACAAGTGAGGTCCGGTTTCCTATCATCAATAATAGTGAGTGGTGAGAAGCCCCACCCCGGTCCTATTCTCTGTCACTTTCATACTTACATCATAGCCACTGACTAAAAGACCAACCCCGTAAGGACGGCGACCGTATTGTTGCGTGTTCACTTGGGCCTCTATATGTCATAAAGTAAACATACCATCAATGTCTGATGAATCCCCTAATATGGACTGTTATCACTTACTATCACCAATGGCATTGACAATTCGTTGCACGGGTAAAGGTCGATCGTATAACATCTTTGATTTCATTGCTTCAGTACGCATAAAGTTGCTTCATCACAAAACTTGATTAGTGACACATTCCCCTTCCCCTTCCCTTTCCTTACCTTAACACACGAGCGTCAGAGGTCAAGCCAGCAATACCGATACCCATGTGATCATCAATCTTGATGAGTTTCTTTTGGTAAGAGGCAAGTTCACCAGAGGAGCGCTAAATTTACAAAGAAAGACGATCAAGACTTTTGGTATCCCTGTACTTCATATGAAAGGGGTCAATTGTTACCTTCAGAGCCAATAATACAACGTGTTCAGTACTTCTCAAACCAATCGCAGCTGATCCTTGTTTAACAGCTTCAACAGCGTATTCAACTTGATGAATGCGTCCTTGTGGTGACCATGTGGTGACATCATTATCGTATTGATTTCGAAACTACAAATGATAGAAGATTAGCTTGTGTCCACATCAAGTGTTCATGTTATGCATATTCATCGAGAGATAGGGTGTTTTCAATTACCATAATAGCAGTAAAGGAAGTATAGGATTGTAGGAAAAAAGAGTTACTCGTATGATTTCAAGAAAGAAAGAAGAAAAGAGGGGAGAAAACAAAACGTTGAAGGAACGCGCGGCATCTGGGTTTCAAAATCAAAAGGCAGGTTTGAGCTTCCTTGTCCACCAATCAAATTACTCAATTTAAACATTTCATACGCCGCAACTGGAGGGCATTTGGCGCACTGGGTGATTTGTACCGCCATGTACCAGAGTCTCTAAAATCACTGGAGCTTATGCAAAAGAACAAAGTCATGGAGATGGGTTCAAGTAGGTTTTTATTGACTGAATGAGGCTATGCTTAAGTTACATGTCCTAGTGGGTGGCAGGGCTTGTCATGGAGTGACTAATCTAGTGTAATGAGCTAAGGAAAAGGGAGGAGAGCAGACCAGTGTTATCCAAAGTATCGGCAGTAGCAGGCGTTGGAAATGCATCAAGGGATGGTGCACTTTATCGGTACAATGGCTAGGTAATCTACTGTGGACAAGATGAGTGCAGAAGAAAAAAAAATTCAAGGGTTTCCCCATGTTTTTTACATCTGAAAATTTTAAAAAGAGCCTTTTTGAGCGATATGAAGCAGTGATGGAGTCGGCATTAGCATCGTCGTCGTCGTTATTGCTGTCGTCATTGTTGTGGCCGATCTAGTGTCAAAAGAGGGAGGAACGATGCAAAAGGCAAAAAGTTAGTAATGGTAAGCAAAAGATGAACTTGACATGAGAAGGGCACAGTTACCGTTCGTTCGTTCGCTCGTTCATTTATTCGTTCGTTCGTTAGTTTGTCGTCGTGGAAAAAATATAATGACAATGTGGAGGCAAAAAGTGATGAAGAAGCAAAGAAGGAGCAAAAAAAAAGGATAGGCGGAAAAAGGAACCCTTTGTTGCCAGAAGCGGGGTTTGAAATCCGGTGGGGCTGCCAATCATCACCCAATGTGCCAAGTCCTACCCCTGAGAATTACTAGACATACGCATTAAATAAACCGGCTTTTTTATTGGTAGTTGGTAAAATGATAGATACAAGGTGGACAGGGATTGATTATATAGAAAGTCTATTGTTGTATAAGAGGGTGATATGTGTAGGTAAGCTTTAGTTCTTGGCGTACATCTTCTTCAAGTGAGCAGTGCTGTATGACTTGGGGCGTTCGAGGGGAAGGCCCAAGGATCTATCCCAAATCAATTGAGACATGACACCAATGGCTCTGGAAACACCGAACCTGATGGAATAGAAAAAGCGTCCTATTAGTCACTTTACCTTCATCATCCTTTTAAAAACATGTACTTACAAAACAGTGTAGTAATCTTGTTCCTTCATACCGTAGTACTGGAGCAGGACACCGCTGTGGGCATCGACGTTGGGGTAACTAGAAAAGGATTTGGATTAGTTCAACGTTATAGCCAGCTGTTTCCACTACACTTCACACTACTTACGGATTAGCAGTCTTGCCGTGTTCGGTCAAAACTCCAGGAATGATGTGATACAACTTGGATACAAGGGCAAAGAGAGGATCTTCAGGTAAGTGTTGGAGAGCGAATTCACGTTGAGCCATGTACCGAGGATCAGTCTTGCGGAGCACTGCGTGACCGAAACCAGGAACAACCTTGCCACCGTTCAATGTATCCCACAAGTACTTGGTGATTTGTTCATCGGAGGCATCCTTACCAATGGTTTCTTGCATCTTCATTGTCCAGCGCAACACTTCTTGGTTAGCAAGGCCGTGGAGAGGACCGGCTAAAGAGTTGAGACCACCGGCGAAGGAGAGATAGGGATCGGCAAGAGTAGAACCAATCAAGTGAGTACTATATAAACAACAAATACTTCAGTCATCCATTCAACCCTTTTTAAGCGCTAGGCATTATCACTTACGTGTGAGCGGAAGCATTACCACCCTCGTGATCGCTATGCAAGACCAAATACAGACGCATCAATTCAACGAATTCCTTGTTATCAGCAAAGCCCAAGAGATTTGAGAAGTTGTAAGAGTAGTCCTTGTCAAGTTGGATATCAGCGACCTTGCCATCCTTGTAGACGTTACGATAGATACGAGCAGCGACGTTAGGGAGCTTGGCGATCAAATCCATAGCATCTTCGTATGTAGGACCCCAGTAATCAGCCTTGTTGATACCGTTAGAGTAGGCCTTGGCGAAGTGAGAGTCGTGTTGGAGAGCGTTAATGGCCAAAGAGAATTGGGCCATGGGATGGAGAGTCTTGGGGCAGCGGTCCAAAAGGTCTTCCACAAATTCAGGGATAGCAGCACGAGCAGCCCATTCTTGAGAGACAGACTTGGTTTGTTCAGGAGTGGGGACTTCACCAGTTACGAGCAACCAGAAGAGAGCTTCAGGAAGAGGTTCACCACCAGGTACAGCAGAAGGCAATTCCTTTTGGCATTCAGGAATCGTCTTACCACGGAAACGAATACCTTCTTCAGCATCCAATACAGATCCTTCCCAGATAAGACCCTTGACACCACGCATACCACCATAAGCTTGATTGATAGTAACTTCACCTAACACAGTGTTACCGTAATCCTTCTTGAAGGCCTTGACTTCTTCTTGCTTTTCAGGGATGATTTCAGTAAGACGTTCCTTCAAAGACTATTGAATGAGAAGAGAAGGACAAGGACAGTGAGTTTCAAGGTACAACACTAAAAGGACATGGACTGACTACATTACCTTGGCTTGAGAAGCATAAGATCGAGTAGCATTCAAACGAACAGCAGGTTGACGAACAGCCTTTGAGAAGGTGGTGTTGAAGGCACGGATGGCAGACATTGTAAAAGTAGATTAGAGTGGGGTTGAAGAAAAGAAGAAGAAAGGAAAGGTGGAGAATGTCAACCCCCGCCGCTTATAAGTCTAATCGGATAAACGTTGAAATCTGCAGAAAGTCCAGATCGGGGTTTGAAATGCCCATTTCGGGTTACAAATTAGGCCCTGACCCCAATTTTTCCAAGCCTGTACCACGGGCGGGATTAAAGTTTCTATCATGGAACAAAGGATGGACAGTAACATTTGATGATGAGACAATCCTGAATTCTCATACGTTCCAAATCGAAGCTCTTTACTCATTGTTTGATGTAAATAGAATGAAAAGAAGGAGAAAGTGGGGATGATGGGTAGTGATGGTGTTTTGATAGCTTCGTTCCCTTTCCCCCTGCACGTTTTTTTAAAGTTCAACAACAGTGATTGCTCTTTTAGTTCCTTTTTATGATAATCAGATTCATATCTCTACATCATCACTATCATCTTTTCACATCACCAAGCAAGACAAGGAACGTGATCTTGGATGATTCGCTTGAAAAGCTAGGGTTATCATGCATCAAGACAAGAGGGCATAAGAGATAAAAAAGATGATAAAGACAAACCGGAAGCCTGACGTGGGAATCACGGAAAAGGGGTTTATGATGACAAGTCTTTTTTATCAGTAGCAGAGATCGTCTCGAAGTCCATTTCAAGTAAGGAGGCTTTTTCTATTCCTTACCCAGAGGTTTGTCGTCATGGGCAATACTCAACTCTTTTTCAAACCCCGCCACAAGCGAGCTGAGTTGGAAATGCAGAGGTATCAAATCGACCTTGGCGGGAGAGCTGTCAAACATAACGAGTAGGTGTCCATCTTGCATGGATAGTCAAAACTTCACCTCAGCCACCGTTGGGTAATCATCAGTGAAGGGGGGTAAGGGCTCAAATGTTGAGGAGGTTGGGTAAAGATACCACAGAAACAAAGGGGTTGTTGTTCTTGTTTTGGACGTAAAGTACGATAAAAAAGACAAAAGTTAAGAAAGATGGATGTGGAATCGTTTCAGGGGGTGCAATCTTTATCTTTTCTATGAGTAGACTCTTAAAGTTGAGCTTTTGAGTGCAACGGCCCTCGGCTCCACCAAAAGAAGAACATCGGGACACATTTGTGGCGGAGTATGAAATATGAAAGCAAGTTTTACATAATTTGCATGAATGGATGATGATTGGTTAGATTGTTCGATTGTCAAACTGGACAATGCTGATTTGAAAAGGAGAGAACTTTTATGAGAAAATGATACTCTTCTCTTCATTCACACACACACAACTCAAACATGAAGAAAGCTCTTACTAGCACAAAGATCACTCGTCCACTATGGATGAGCTACAAGGACTACATGCCATGGCCTAATGAGCATTGCACTGTAGGCACCACATATGATGCCATGATGGATCGAGAAAACAAGCCAGACCGAGTCTTTGTCTCCAAACATGTAAGTACAGATGATGATTCGAACGCATAACTGAGTCTTTACTCACGGAAATGTGTAGGTGATCGATACCGAATACATGTGGGAAAACAGTTCTGCCAATTCAGAGATATCAGAAGTATCCGAAGTGGAACAATCAAATAGCATCTTCGCAAAGGATAAACCATCTACTGCTCACTTCCGTTCCAAAGCTCCTCCTCTCCGTGAAGGATTGTTCAGATCTGTCAAGAAACAAACTTTCAGACGCTTACCCTGATTACATTAGCTGCTTTGTTCCAGGTTTAGGGGAAATGATGCCAATAAAGATGGGGTTTTAAGGAAAGACCAAAGAAGTACATATAAAAAGGTCAAATCAGTGGTGAACGCATCCTGGTCTGGCTTGGTTTCGTGGAGGAAATGATCGGGATTGAGAGAAAAAGTTGCATGAATGAGTGTGCGCGGAGTCTGACATCTTTACTCCGCTTCTTTTGCTTCATAAAGGTTCACTGTCCAGCCCCCCTTACAAAATTTGGTTGCCCCCCCCCCTGGGGTTCAAATTCCGCTTCTGGCTCCAAAGCATCTCTTTTTTGGTATGTACTACTCCAACCGGTAGCTTTTTTAAAACTTATTGCAGCGTTCATGGACCCATTCGACATCCAAATGCATGTTTCTAGGTATCATGAAATAGATACAAAGTGCGTTCATATCCTTACCAAATTTGAACGCAGGTTGTCTATCTCAGTTCTGAGAAATAAATCGTTCTTTACAAAAAAAAAGATTGAGCCATGCCTTTGAAAAAGGTTTGGTTCTCTTCTTTCTCCCAAAATTAATGGACAACCTGCGTTCAAATTTGACAAGGATATCGACGTACGTCGTATCTATTGCATGATACCAAGAACCCCTGGTTTCGTTGGATGAGTTCACTTTTTTGGTATGTACCACTCTAGTAGGGCGCTTTTTTGAAACTTATTGTGGCGTTATTGTGGCGTTCATGGGCCCATTCGACATCCAAATTCATGTTTCTTGATATCAGGCAATAGATACAAAGCACCTCCATATCCAGGTTAAATTTGAAGGCAGGTTGTCTATTGCAGTTCTGAGAAGTAAGTCATTCTTTCCAAAAAAAAGGGTTGAGCCATGCCTTTGAAAAAAGTTTTGTTCCTCTCTTTTCTCCCAAACTGGATGGGCAACTTGCGTTTAGATTTGACAAGTATATGGACGTACGTCGTATCTATTGCATGATACCAAGAACGCCTGGTCTCCGAGGATGAGTTCACTTTTTTGGTGCGTACCACTGCAATCGATCGCTTTTCTGAAGCTTATTGTAGCGTTCATGGACTCATTTGACATTCAAATACATGTTTCTTGTGTAATAAGAACACGCCCATATTACAAGTAGACTAATTGACTTAACGAGCGTTAGTCTATCTCAGCCTAAATGCACAGCATAGATCGACAATACGATGAACCTCCTGTACCTGAACACAAAAATTGCCCATGACACCCACATTCCCCTTTTTGTGCTCCAGCTTTCAGTTTTTCCCCTTACAACCACTGAATGCTTTTATCTCTTTTAGCATAAACATCTAACCATATACTTACCTATAAGCACTTCTTCAATCATTCATGCATGACCTCTAATAATTCGTACTTTTGCAGACCTAATTTATAGTTCCGACTTTTTTTGACCTGCCCACAAGTCTTGTTTCAAGTTCCGACTTTTTTTTGGACCTGCCCATGTGGACCGAGGAATTCGGGGAATGCAACAGACAAAACCACCGGGACAGAACCAATCTGTGTATGCTGAATTTTGTGGACAATAAGGACTGATATGGTGGGGGACTCTCTGAGTTCCTGACTTGAGTCCCGGGCATAGCTGGACTCGATTCGAAATGAAGATAAAATCGCCCCGCCACGCACAGGAATGGTTTCACCCTTCTCATCAGAAATCGATCGGCAAGGCCCTCTCTTCTCCTGGTATCAGATCCAACAAAAACACACATATCAATTGCGGCTCATCAGCTCGTAAGGCGGGTAACGTGTGTGCGAACGTGGATCAAATATGACGCCAAGGCTGATGGAACAACACAACGATAAACGGCGCATATCTCACCAACTTTCCAAGAGAATTGATGCGCTCATTAGCAGGCTTCCCCACATATGGTCGATTCTTCCATCCCGCACGTGCCGTCCTTAACTCACCTACCAGCCTCTGCAAGAAGTTGTTCCCGGCGATCGGCGAATGACGTGACCGACAGGTGGCGAAAGAACTCAGTCCTGGCAATCCTATTCAATCTACCGTCGCTGAAAATGCATTTGTACAAGAGATCATGATGTTTAGGAAGACTCTTATACAAGACTCGGTGCTCATGATGGATTTCCACCCATCCTATACCATTTGGCAACATTCAATCTTCTCTGATCCAGCCTATTTGTCATTCAAAAGGTACGTCCACATCATAGCATGAGGATGCAGTAGCATGCTCGCTCTGATATGCTAGGGATATGTTGCAAATTGAAGCTCAGGAACACGATCCTGCCCACACACTCCTCCAACAATGTGTGCCTTTGCACTCTAGATTTCAAACCCCGATTGGTCATAAGATGATTTTTTGTGCCAGTCCTATTATTTTGCTCCTTCTTCCCCTCGTCATTACTTTTTTGTCTCCATTGTCATTCTCTTTACTCCACGACGTCAAACGAACGAACGAACAAGCAAACGAACGAACGAACAAGCAAACGAACGAACGAACAAGCAAACGAACGAACGAACGGTAACTCTCCTCTTCTCACGCCAGGTTCAACTTTTGCTTACCATTACTAACTTTTTGCCTTTTGCATCGTTCCTCTTTCTTTTGACACTAGATCGGCTACCACGATGACGACAGCAATAGGGACGACGACGATGCTAATGACGACTCCACCACTGCTTCATGTCGCCCAAAAAGGCTCTTTTTAAAATTTTCAATGTAAAAAACATGGGGAAACCCTCGCAATTTTTTTT
>LT554937.1:14218-43500 GCA_900079185.1 Absidia glauca
TCGTCGTCATCGTCGTAGCTGATCTAGTGTCAAAAGAAAGAGGAACGATGCAAGGCAAAAAGTTAGTAATGGTAAGCAAAAGATGAACATGACGTGAGAAGAGGAGTGTTACCGTTCGTTCGTTCGTTCGCTCGTTCGTTCGTTTGTTTGACGTCGTGGAGTAAAGAGAATGACAATGGAGGCAAAAAAGTAATGACGAGGGGAAGAAGGAGCAAAATAAGTGGGCGGGCAAAAAAAATCATCTTATAGCCAATCGGGGTTTGAAATCTAGAGTGCATATGCATACTTGTTGGAGGAGTGTGAGGGCAGGGGCGGTTCTATCTTCATTTCAAGTCGAGTCCCATCTATGACCGGGACTGAATTCAGGGACTCAAAGAGTCCCCGCCGTTTTAGTCCTTACTGCCAGCAAAATTCAGGATACGCAAGCATGACTCAACCCTTTTTTTTTTTTTTTTGTAATGCTTTATTTCTCAGAACTGAGATCGACAACCTGCGTTCAAATTTGACAAGAGTATCAACGTGCTCCGTATCTATTTCATAATACCAAGAAACAATCATTTGGATGTCTAATGGGTTCATGAACGCTACAATAAGCCAAAAAAAGCGACCGACTGGAGTGGTACGTACCAAAAAAGTGAACTCATCCAAGGAAACCAGGCGTTCTTGGTATTATGCAATATATACATAGCACGTCGATATCCCTGTCAAATTTGAACGCAGGTTGTCCATTCAGTTTGCGAGAAAAGAGAGAGACAAAACGTTTTTCAAAGGCATAGATCAACCCTGTTTTTTTTTTGTGAAGAATGATTTATCTCTCAGAACTGCGATAGATAACGAGACTTCAAATTCAACATGGATATGGACGTGCTTTATATCTATTGCCTGATACCAAGAAACATGAAATTGGATGTCGAATGGGCCCATGACCCCCACAATAAGTCTTGAAAAAGCGATTGATTTGAGTGGTATGGTAGGTACCACTTAACAGACATTTTCAAGATTGGGTAGATTGACGGATGTGGGACATGATATCTTTGTCTATACTTGATCAGGGTGATATGACGTGCTTGGCGGCGGAGAGCAATTGTAATATTTTTGTAGTAGCATAAGCTTGTCGAAGGAAGATACAGCATGGCGCCAGAGGAAGTGTGGAAGTGGATCGGATGTAAGAATGTGTCTGTAACCAGTTGACAACAGTCGGGTGTATGAAACCAATGTTAAGTGGAAACTTAACCACGTTTACACCCCGACTTTTTTAGGGTTCCGTGCAAAAATCCTGATTTTAAATCCCGACTTCAGAGGAATTCACTTGCGCCGAGAATTTCCATATTAGATTCCCTAGCTATTGCGTTGCTGAAAAGTGATATCTTTTTGCCTCATCAGTAGCCAATAACACAGACACCTATATCTCAGTCAGCCCACTGTTTTTTGTCCTTACACCCTTTGCCATTGCTCTAGATTAGTCATGCTAGAGGAAGCCCTCCCAGCACCACCCCAAAACCTATAGCATAGCCTTAAATGTAGTCTCCTTTCAGTCTATCAATCAATAAATCTCGCCCTTAGACTTTACTAAATTGTACCTTTTGAATCTTATCTGCAGCAACTTTTAGAACACTTCTTCCGAGATTTTGTAGTATAAGGGGTTGCCTCCCTTGTACGATTGTACTGTGCGTTCCTCTTATCGTTTATGATACCCCATCATCAGCATCTGTGTAGGTTAATAGAAAAGCATTTATGTCAGAAGTAGAAAGCTGATGGTATCATCTACATTTTAAGAAAAGTGAGGTATCATATGCGCTATTATCCAGCAATAGCGGAGTTTAAAACAGTCAGTTTGCATGAATCCTTATACTTCCATGTCATCCTCATCAAATCAACAAAAGACATAATGTATAGAGAGATAATTTTATTTGTTGGCAATGAGACTGATACAGAGCAATTAACAATGCTGCCTTTTTGTGTGCAAGGAATGTTTGAGAGAGGGGAGTCTGTTGAGTTTGGTAAAAGACCCGCCTGGAAGAGAGGCATAATTTTACTAGTACAGGCGATACTGGATATAAACCAAGCTACTAAACTACAACTACATTTATCCTATTACGCTTTTCTAGTTTTTCTACCGCCCATGATTCGAGAGGAGCCCCCAGTAGATCCACGGCTTCCACTTGCTTTTGAAGAGCGATCGTTTAAAGTCGTCATAGCCACCCGTCCAACCTTGCTAGACTCTTCCTGGCCCATACTGTTCTGTCCATTGGATCCACTGACATCTTTTCAGCAAAATGGGACAAGCGTGTTAGTATCTTAGCTTGATATCGTCAGGGCTTCTTACCATAGTTCAATCTCGACCGACGACCTCTAACAGAGGCACTAAACTTGGTAAGGTTTTGAAGAGCTAAATCAATGAAGGTCAGTTGGCTTCCCGCAGAGTATGTAAAAGACTTACATTGCCGCCTTTGTCGCTCATGTCTTGTTTGGACAGACTTGAAGTGCTGTAGTAGTTCCTGGAACTTGATGGCAGGCTCTTCATTTTTGTTCGCAGTCTTCAAAGAGGGCCTTTTCAATGCGGACTCCGTCCCTGTGCTTGTCCTAAAACACAAATCATCATCAGCCCATATCCCTTTTCCCCATAATCATTCACAAAGCACTTACGATTTAGGCATCACATTCAAAAAGCCAAGTGAAGATACACTACTGAGACGATTGCGAAGGGTTGAGAAGGCAGAAGATTGAGGGAGAAGCATCAAGATCCCATACAAGCATTTGAAGAGGTAAGGGTATCGTTCGGGCTCCAGTAGCTGCATACGAAGATCTAGAGAAACAGAGAGAGTAAGAGCTATGTCATCATGCGTCTAAAAAAGATTTTACATGTAAAAACAGGTGATTCCAACAGTTGCACCAGCTTGTCGATCTGAATTAACATATTGACGGTGATTTCGAGGTCAGCACTAGGGTAAAGGGAAGATACGGTACAGTGAGTATCAAGCAAGATTCTCCTACTTGGAGACTTACAAGACTTGAAGCATGTTTGCAGCGTGTTCATAAGCCTGAGCCAAAAGACATAAAGAGAGAGTAGCCACGGTATTATGACACCAAGATTTGTACAAGGCGACAAAAAGTTGCTGACCATCCTTGTGATCCAAGTTGCGAAGTCTTTTGCGGACATCGGATAGCTCAGTAGCGGTGATGAGGATGATGTTCAGGTTTTGAACCATGATGCTAGCAAATTCCAAGTCCTGTAGATAGATGAGTGATGTCAGTTGATATCATGACGGTGTGCCCTGTTTCTCTTACTTACTTCATCCATTTCCAAAATGTCGGCAATGGTACAGTAGATACGATCGGGGTCCAAAGATAAGCACAGCTGTCTAATGATCAAGCTTCCTCGGGTTTCCAAAAGCCTTCGATCGGTGCTAAACAAGAGCAACAGGTTGGTCATGAAGTGCCGAAAGTATTCATGGTCCGAATAGCTGGAGATCTGCGCCAGTAGTTGAAGGTCCCGGCATACCACTTCTTCGGATGGGTCAGAGAGAGTCTTGAGTAATGCGGGAAAGGTGCCATCGTCTGATACTAGAATCTAAAAGGAAGATGTAAGTGTTGATATGGTTCTTCCATAACAGTGGTACTTACCTTATGAGGAGCCTTTTTATGGAGCATCAAGAGCCATTCCAAGCTCGCCACCCGAGTATTTTCATGTTCATTCAAGAATTGGAGTCGCAAGTTTGTCAATGTCGCTTGGTAGTCGAATGGATCAGGTGCACTTTGCTGTATTGGAGAGAGCGGGTTGTTCGTCGACAATGATGATGAGATAAGGGAGTCACTTGTCGATGTGGCTGTTGCATTTGGGGACAAGCATACAGTAACGGGCGCTTCCATGACTAGCTTTTGAAGGCTTTGGTTTGTGGCGGTTGCGAATTCCTTGATGACAGGGACATGGTGGGCCAAAGAAGGGAGGACGGCTTTGATGATTTCTGGCGTGAATTGAATGATAATGTCCTTGGCGATGATCGTGAATTCATTGATCCATTCAAGAGCTGTGCGTTGGATATCTTGTTCGGGAGAAGAGAGATGAGGGATGAGGATTTCCACAATTCTTGCATATTGGACAACAATGCCTTGACCTGGGAAGTAGGTTCCTTTGCCATGTCCATCGCTTTCCATAAAAACACCCGCTACTTCTGCTGCCGCCGCTGTTGTCGCTGTCGCTGTTGTTGTTGCTGTTGTTGTTGAGGACAAGGTAACGTCTATGTCAGTTTGATCCAAAGTCGGAGATTCATTCTCTTTTGATGATGATGGCGATGGTGACGATGGTGATGATGATTCCCTCATGTAGCGCTTGACTTCCGCTGCTGTTGTTGCTGCTTGTCGAATATCTTGTAGAAATCCAGCCAATAGACTTTTTGTCGAGGTACGTACATCGCCACTGGGATCATTTAAGCATTGAATCAAGCCATCCAAGAATTCGGGTAAGAAGGAGACAAGTTCCAAGTCGGGGATCGAATCCAGTACTGCGATCCAAGAGACGAGATATTGACGGGCATTGGAGTTTTGTACATAGATCCGTTGGCGGAGTAAAGGGATGAATCGAGGTAGAGAGAAAGCTGTGTTGCGTGGTAAAGAAGCTGGAGCCAGTAGTTCTTGTTGTTCGGTGTCTTCTAAAGGATTCAAGGGTTGTTGATAAGGCGATACATAAGTTGTCGAGAGTTCTGATACCACATCTTTGATGAGTCGGTCCAAGAGTTCCGCACCACTTTTGACGGTTTGTTCAGAATCAGCAGATAACTATAAGTGTATGGTGAGTACAGTAACCATCAATGTGCACCAATCATGTGATATACCTTGCATAGAGCATCAAAGACACTGTTAAAGAAGCGAAGCACTTCCCCTTTGGCCACCTTTGCGATATTGTACATACTTTCACAAGCGTAGTAGCGGACTTTTTGATCTTGGTTACTGAAACACGACAGGATAGGAGGCACAATGATATCGAGATAACCAGCGACAGACTACAGGAAGAAAAGGGGATGAGTCGTTGCTTGACACAAAGTACACTAGACCTTTTCTTTTCCTTACGGGGCCAAGAGCAATGGCTGTAGCAGCCAAACCAATGAGTCCACCGTATCTAGCATTGGCATTGTTAGAGTACACAAAGTCTTGGACAAGAGCATCAATGATTCCGGTGATTCTTTCAGGTTCACTTTCGTTGTCTCTAACAAGTCTAAACAGAAGAGGGTCAGTAACCGTTTCATATTGACTAATGTTGTGTACTTTGTTCAATACTTTTCTATGTCCAAGGCAGCGGCTTTGCGTCTATCGTATATCTTATCGGTCAAACCACGTATCAGAGTTTGAGAGAAATGTCTTCCGTCCATCAAAGTTATAAAGTTTGAAAAAGTGTAAAAGAAGAGAAAGAGGAAGAAAATAGAAGCCCGCAAATTCCCTTCTCGTTATCATCCCTGCCAGCAGCAAAACATTCAAACTCCGATTTTGGTTACAAGAATCTCTTTTCCCTGTCAACCTTTTTCTTTGCTCCTTCTTTGCTTCATCATCACTTTTTTCTTTCAATCAACATTGGTAACGCACTACGATTAGCTCATCGTCTATACAATGACCTTGGACGACGAACACAAGCTAACTCTCACATCCCACCATCTTATGCATCAATGCTCCTTCTTTTCTTGGTAAGTCGAATACAATGACAACGAATATAGCCTTCCTTGCACTAGAAATGAATGTATATGGACTTGGATTAGGGACTGGTGCTAAGGTTTCAGAAAATATTAGGAAACCTTCACAAGACTTTTTTAGGTGCACTCACTTTTTCCATTGTAGATTACTTAGCCAATGTACTTCTAAAGCGCCTCATCTCTTCACCTAGCCCGTGTACATACTACTCCTGATACTTTTAACATCACTGGCCTGGTCTCCCTTTTATCATTCCATAGCTCATTACACTAGATTAGTCGTTTCAAGGCAAGTCCAACATGTAGTTAAACATAGTCTCATTCAGTCAATAAAACATACTTAAAAAACCATCTCCATGACTTTACTCTTATGAATATGTGTCTAACATGAGCCTGTGCGCCGAGTCATGGCCATTTGCTACATACTGTACCCACACAAATGTTTGAAAAAGGGGGGAGGTGAAAAAAAAAAATGGCCGGGCGGGTCTTTGAACATGCTTGACTTTTTTAGAAACTTCTCGATCTTCAGTTGAAATTTTTTTGCCGAGTTGCCCTTTTTTTCGAAACTGAGATGGATGACCCATTTTCAAATTCCACATGCAACAAGACGAAATGTATATCTGTCGAAAGATACCAAAATGGAAGTATACCTGCGTTGTATGCTTCTCTGAACACTGTATTAAGCCCCCAAATAGGAACTGATTCTAGTATGTAGCCCCAAAGTCAGTCATTCATCCACGGAAACCCGATATCCTCGGTATCGTGCGGTTAATGCAGCCTACTACTTTCTTCACGTGAAGTTTGATATGAGCTTTGTTATGTCCTCTAGGAGAAATTACATGTCCAACAAAAAGTGACACTTTTCAAGGCCCTTTTGCAAAAGGCGGTGTTTGAAAACCAGACAACATTAAAAACCACAGCCCTCCAGAAAATTTCCCCTCATCGACTATCACACTACGCTTCTGGCTACAACGGTTGACTTTCCGTCAATCCTACCTTTGCTTCTTCTTCTCTTGGTCACGACATCAGGTTAGTCATTCCAAGTCTTGTACATACCTTCGCAGCCTCCCCCCTCCCCCGTATAGCTTGAACATAGTCTCATTCACCCAATAAATCACTTGAAACCATTTAATGACTACTGTACTGACTCCTAGGGCCAAAACTTGAGCCAAGAAGTCGAGATTCCACTGCTGTTGCTCTTGCTTTACTTGAATTTTAGCGTACAATATGAATTTCACCCTGTGTAAAGTGTATGAATGAATGAATCCCGCTTTTTGACTTGCCTTCTTTGCCGTTGGAACACTGTCTACACAAGAACGAGTTGTTCCTGGCATCCTCCAGTTCGAAAAATTAAAAAGCCGCCGAATTTTTCAAACGCTAAACGAAACGCATAGTGTCGCCCACCTAATAATCCATCATATCTTACCCCATCACCTATGTCTCTAGTCTCTTATCCTAAACCACTACCTATCTATTGTTTCCTATCCTATCCTATCGTTTTAATACCCTAGCGGTATGCCCTATCAGGCACTAGTCAGGCCTGACTAGGCCAAAAGATGCCAACACCATAGTTTGAACACCGCCAAGCGACGAGTAGACAAAAAAATGTTTTGGACCCTTGACAACCCTTTTATCCCTTTTGGTTTCCTTGACAACCCTTTTGGTTTCCTTGACGACACTTTTGGTTCCCTTGACGACGTGTCAGAGCTTCGCGCACCGGGTGATTTGTACCACTACACACCAGAGTCTCTAAGATCACTGTAAAATCGCTGGTGCTTATGCAAAAAATAAAGCCATGGAGATGGGTTCAAGTAGGTTTTTTATTGACCGAATGAGACTATGCTAAAGCTACATGTCCTAGTGGATGGCAGTGAATACAGGGCTTGCCATGGAGTGACTAATCTAGTGTAATGAGCTAAGAAAAAGGGGGGAGGAGGAAAGCAGACCAGTGTTATCCAAAGTATCAATAATTATAGGCGTTAGGAATGGGTCAAGGGATAGTGCACTTTATCGGTACAATGGTTAGAGAATCTACATTGGAATGAGAGTGCACCTAAAAAAAAAAAATTGCGAGGGTTTCCCCATGTTTTTTACATTTGAAAATTTTAAAAGAGCCTTTTTGGGCGACATGAAGCAGTGGTGGAGTCGTCTTTAGCATCGTCATCGTCCCTATTGCCGTCGTCATAGTCGTAGCCGATCTAGAGTCAAGAGAAAAAGGAACGATGCAAAAGGCAAAACGTTAGTAAAGGTAAGAAAAAGATGAACATGACGTGGGAAGGGGAGAATTACCGTTCGTTCGTTCGTTTGCTCGTTCGTCCGTTCGTTTTTCGTCGTGGAGTAAATTAAATGACAATGGAGGCAAAAAAGTGATGACGAGAGGAAGAAGGAGCAAAAATACAGGACGGGCAACAAAAAACTTCTTTGTAGCCGGAAGCGGAGTTCGAATGTTTGGCAGGCAGGAGAAATGAAGAGGAATTTTCTGGAGGGGCTATGGTTTGTGACAACATTTTGTTTTTCTGATCTGGAGTATGCCAGGAACACACGGTACTTGCGCAGATAGTGCTCAAAAGGCAAAGTAGTCAAATAGAAAAGTGAAATTTGTTCATTCATGCAATTGACATAGAGCGGATTCCTCATCGTCCACGATATTCAAGTCAAACATGAGCAACAACAGCAGAGACTCAGCTCCTTCGCTCAATTTCGGCCCTAGCAATCAAAGCAATAGTCATGGAGATGGTTTCAAGTAAATTTTATTGAGTGAATGAGACTACGTTAAAGCTATATAGGGGTAGACTGCGACAGTATAAACAGGACCTGGAATGACTAACCTAGTGTCATGACCAAGAGATTGGAGGAGGAGGAGAGAGCTAACCGGCAGCTAACCGGCAACGCAAAAAGTGCCAGGGGTAGTGTTCAAAAGGGGGTTGGAAAACGAATAGTAACGTTTAGAAGTTCAATGGCTACAGATTGTATAGAGGGCGAGTCATTTATAGTGTGATGCTAATGTTGATGGAAAGAAAAAAAGTGATGAAGAAGCAAAGAAGAAGCAAAAAATAGGATTGACGGAAAGTGCTTCTTTGTAGCAAGGACCGGAGTTTAAATATTTTGCAGTGTGTTTTATTGGATGGAGACAAGAAGTAGAGAGACATACATTTTATTGTGAGATCCTGATACAGTGTTATGACAAAAAGGAAGAGGAGAGGGGGGCACTATAACTAAGAAGTAACATTGAAGGAGTTGATATCAATGTCATCGGTAAGAGGGTTGATGTTGATTTCAAAACGGCTTTGGACGTCATTTAGAGTTGTAGAATCCTTTTCATCGGAGACAAAGGTGATACCAAGACCCTTTGTACCGAAACGACCAGCACGACCAACACGATGTAAGTAGGTGTCAGCAGAGTCAGGCATATCATAGTTGACGACAATGTTCACCCGTTCAATATCAATACCACGGCCAAAGATATCAGTAGCCACCATAATACGCTTTTCAAAGTCCTTGAATGATCGATAACGCTTGATACGTTCATCTTGAGCCATTTGAGAGTGGATACAGATACTAGGGAAGTTGCATTCAGTCAAGATTCGGTTGAGTTCGTTGGCCCGGGGAACAGACTTGACAAAGATACACACTTGATTGAATTCCAAAGTATCCAAGAGATCGTTGAGCTTTCGGTTCTTTTCACATTCGTCCAATTTGATGTAAAACTGTTGTAGACCATGCAAAGTGAGTTTGGCTTCGTCGTCCACGTAGATTTCAAGAGGGTTTTGCATGAATTTCTTGCATACAGGGCGGGTTTCTTTAGACAAGGTGGCAGAGAACATCATGACTTGCTTATGATGAGGAGTAGCACGGAAGATATCTTGTACATCACGACGCATTTCTACAATACAAGTGAAGGTTAGCTTCTTAGCGCTTGCTCTGTTTGCATAACATTACCTAATTGTTCCAACATCTTGTCACATTCATCCAATACAAAGTGCTTGACATTGCTCAGCTTGATATGCTTGTCACGGACCAAAGCCAAGACACGACCAGGAGTACCAACAAGGATGTGGGGACACTTGGACTTGTCGTTCAAAGTTTCAATGTCCTTGGCGATAGGAATACCACCATAGAATACACCAGTGCGAATGTCAGGAAGGTATTTACTGAATCGAGCGTATTCGTTCTTGATCTGGAAGGCCAATTCACGAGTATGACACAAGACAACCACAGACACTTCACCATCGACAGGTTCGATTTGTTGTAAAGTGGCCAACACAAACACAGCAGTTTTACCCATACCAGACTTGGCTTGACAGAGGACATCCATACCGAGAATAGATTGAGGAATACATTCTTGTTGGACTAAAAAGTCAGTAGAAGCAATTTGTAGGTTTAGTTCATCTTCGCCATTCTGGACCAGGCCACGCGTTCTTCATGTTTACCTTCAGAAGGATGTTCAAACCCACAATCAACGATACTTCTTAAGAGTTCGGGCTTGAGCAAAAAGTCACGGAAACCAGTAGAGTGGATACCAACATATGAGCCCTTCTTATCCTTCTTGTCATCATCACCTTCAACAATGACATCAGTGTCGGCAGAGACCTTAAGAGAATCTTGTTGGAGAGCTTGATCGTCTTCTTCGTAATCAATCAAATCATCGGCGTGGTCGGCGGCAGACATTGTTTCTGTTGATGAGGATGTGTGATTGGTGAGGCAGTTGTGATGGTAAAAGAGAGGAGTGTGTGAGTAGAATGTATCACCAAACAAACAAAAAAAGTATTGAGAGAGAGAGAGAAGAGGAATAACAAAGCCGCTATTTTTTTGTGTTGGGTCGGAGTTCTTGACCCAAAATAGACCAGGCTCTGACTTTCGGCCTTTTGATTGGTCGGATTTCCGTTCTTCGTCGGGGTTCGAAATGCATCCTCGTTACCACCTCTTCGTCTATGCAGCACATATCGTAGTATACAGACAGACCAGTGTTTAACATACGATCCATGCCAATGGGTGGAAGGTTGCCATACAAAGGGGTGCTTCCACAAACAGTACAATCAAAAACATGGTGGTGACAATGGAAGACGTTCGATTGAGCGTGATTGAGGAACCGAGTGCAGAGTGGGTCTTGGATAAGCGAGCTTGTGTCATTCCTCCCATATAAAAAATCACAAAGTTGACATACCTAGTATAGCTTGATTTTGAGTTGAGATGTTGATAAATGGATTGGAGGAATGGATTGAATGGATGGATGGATGGATGGATGAATGGATGGATGGGGGAAATAGAATAACGAAAGGGAGAGCCATCAACCCCTGAATTCAGGCCATCGACGGGGTTTGAAAATAGAAAAAGACATCAGTGATCAACTTTATCGAAAATGGAGACAACTTTAAAAGCACCTCGTTCTTTCTCCTTACTGTCCTATTGTCATGTCAATCCTTTCCAACGATTTGCCTATCATTTCTATCTATAGATGATTTGACAAGTCTGAGTTGGGGATGGCTTCGATCTTTTCCCATCACTCCTTTCTTTTTCCAAGTCCATACGGGGCAATTCACTTAATGTGCTGATCCTTTTATTAGACACTCCCTTTCATCTGTGTGCTTTGTGCATACATATCATATAAATCTATTATATCATAACGTATAACCTGTATGAACCTTTTAAAACCTTGATCCTCTTCTACATCAGTATGGAGTTCTCTCTGTCTCTCTTGGTCGTGCATTTCTTCTATCCCCAAACTCCCTGATCCCATCTTAATGAACGTGCGCCGCAATTAGATGACCTTTAGACTTGCTTAATCTAGCTCCTTTTTGTTCTCTCTCTCTCTCTCTCTCTTTCTCTCTCTAATCGATGTTCTTTAGGACATGTTGCCAGCTCCCATCACTCAGGGGTAATATGCTTAAATCTTTCCTCGAGTTTAGATATGTCAAGTGCTCCCACTCCTGTTTGCTCATGTAGGTCCAAGGACAAAGCTAATTTGAGCGATGTGTTGTCAAACTCCGCCAACTGTTTCAAAGTCCGCTCTTCTATAAAAGGATCTCGGATTCACTTTTCGTTGTCATTTCTTTATCTCTCTTCTCTTCTTTCATCTCAATCTCAATCTCAAAAATGGCTCCTTACAAAAACGTTGTTGTTCTCGGTAAGAATGGCATTGCGAAGCTTACTTCTCTACTCGCATCTTACTAACATCATCGTTCTTCTAGGCGCGGGTGTTACTGGTTTGACTACGGCTATAACTCTTTTGCGCAACGGTGCTCGTCAAGTTACTGTCGTTGGCAAAGACGTTCCTGGTGACATGAATCCCGAATACTCTTCTGTCAATGCTGGAGCTTCTATCATCTCTTTTGCTTCCTCCAACAACAAGCGTCTTCAAGGTACATAACTCTCTTCTCTTCATGACAATGTAATCAACCACTCATACATCTTCTTTTTAGAAATGGATCGTTTCACCATTAAGGAATTCCGTCGTCTTGCTAACACCGAACCTGAATCTGGTGTGTCTTACTGCCCTGGTGTCCAGTACTATGGCATCGATGATGCTCCTGGAGAAGACTGCCACTGGGTGCGCGATCTTTTCCAAGACGTAAGTGCAGACATACGGAGGGGTACAAGACAAGGCAAGGCAAGGGACGGGTTTTCAATAACGCATTATCTCTTTTATAGTATGAAAAGCTCCATCAAAAGAACCTCCCTGCTGGTATCATCGGTGGCTACCGCTTTGTTGCCTGTAAGTATGATAGAGTATTGCCTAGAAACGAGCTGCTCACCCACTTCAACTTTGCCCTGATAGTCACTGCCAACGTACCTGTGTACCTAAACTTTTTGGTCAAGACCTTGATCTCCTTGGGTGGCCGTCTGGAGCGACAATCATTCGATAGCCTTCAAAGTGCAATGGATCAATACCAAGATGCCGATACCCTAATCAACTGTACCGGTATGGGCAGCTACTATTTGAAGGATGTGCAAGATCATACTTTGTACCCCGTCCGTGGCCAAACTGTCATTGTGCGTGCCCCTCATATCAAACACCAACTTTACAAGGATGTCTGCCGTACCGATCGTTTCTGCACCTACATCATCCCTCGTGGCGACGGCACTGTGGTTTTGGGTGGTACTTTGGACCGTGATGATACCAATATGGAAGTCGAACCTGAACTCACCAAGGCTATTCTGGAAAACGCCTACAAACTTCATCCTTATTTGACTCACAACAAGGGTCCCGATGCTTTTGATATTCTTTCTGTGGATGTGTCTTTCCGCCCTGGACGTGAAGGTGGTATCCGCTTGGAAAAGGAAACCAGATGTAAGTCAGACTCTCTCTCTCTCTCTCTCTCTCTCTCTTAGCCATGATTAAGACTAACTCTTTGCTTTCTAGACCGCAACAATGGCGACAAGGTCACTGTGGCTCACAACTATGGTCACTCTTGCCATGGTTTCCAATCCAGCTGGGGTTCCAGCCACAAGTTGCTTCAGCTCTTGAAGGGCGAACATCTCTCCAAGTTGTAGTCGGTTAGCATTACCTCTTTTAGTTTCTTCTCTTTATCTTGGTGGGTTTTCGGTAGGGGCATTCGTTTTATCTGAATCGGTGGGTTTTAAATTCCTTTATGGAGTTGTCTGAAATAAAAATGGGCGTTTTAAAAGCAATGACAGGATGTAAATACAGTGATGTTTGGCAGCACACACTCTTACCTTTTTGGGCTTGAAAGCTCCGCCATCATGCAAATGACCAAAGCCAATCAAATTTCAAAAATAATTGCAACTCCGCCCCAGCGACATCAGAATGAAATTTTCTCCCTCTCGCTTTCCAACTCTTTCTTCGCTTCTTCATCACTTTTTTTTTTCCCATTGACATTAGCAAGGCACCACTAGTGACTCAACCTCTGTATAAGTCGATCTTTAACGACAAACGCACAGTAAGTCTTCCCTCTCCATCTTTTTCTTACAATGACTAACATTAACATCTTTCACCGTTACTCCTCTTTTTCTTGATAGATCGAATGGAATGGCAACAGACATTGGCTCCTTGGCATCAGGGCTGGATGTAAATGAAGTTAGATAAGGGATTGGACGCAAGGGATTATGAAAAACGTGGGAAAACCCCCGCAATCTTATTTTAGGTACACTCACTTTTCCATTGTAGAATCCCTAGCCATTGTACTTCTAAATACCGCTACTCGTTTGCCTACTTCCCTTTGCACACTACCACTGACGCTTTTTGGTCCGCTGGTCTGCTCTCTCCTCCTCCATTCTCTTGGTCATGACGCTAGGTTAGGCATTCCAAGTCCTGTGCACGCCTTCTAAGCCTACCCCCATATAGCTTTAACATAGTCTCATTCACTCAATAAAATCTACTTGAAACCACGACTAATGACTTGATTGCTACAGCTAAACTTAAGCAAAGGAGCTGACACGCTGCTGTCGTTGCTCAGATTTGACTTGAATTTTGTGGACGATAAGGATTCCGCTTTATACCAAGTGCATGAATGAACAAATTTAATTTTTCTACTGACTACCTTGCCTTTTGAACTTTATCTGCACAAGTACCGTGTCTTCCTGGCATCCTCCAGTTCAGAAAATCACAAAAAGTTGTCAGATTGTTCAAACCCCGCCTTCTGAAAAAAAAATGACGGATCATACCCATTGAAAAGTGTCACTTTTTGTTGGCCATGTATTTTATCCTTAAGGACACAACAAATCTCACTTCAAATTTAACATGAAGAAAGTAGTGCTTCGTATCTAACGACCAATGCCAAGGATATTGGGTTTCAGTGGATGAAGGACTGACTTTTGGGCTACTTGAATCAGGGGAATTCTAGGGGCAGGTCCGAAAAAGGCGGAGTTTCAAATAGGCTTGTCGGCAGAACTGAACGCCCAAAAAGGGGGAATGCCACAGACAGAACAACGGAGACAGAACCAATCTGTGTATGTTGAATTTTGCGGACAATAAGGACTGATATGGCGAGGGACTCAATTCGAAATAAAGATAAAACCGCTCCGCCAGGCACAAGAATGGTCTTAATCTTCTCATCAGGAATCGATCGGCAAGGCCATCTCTTCTCCTGGTATCAGGTCCAACAAAAACACGCATATCAATTGCGGCTCATCAGCTCGTATGGCGGGTAACGTGTGTGCGAACGTGGATCAAATATGACGCCAAGGTTGATGGAACAACACAACGATAAACGGCGCATATCTCACCAACTTTCCAAGAGAATTGGTGCGCTCAATGGCAGGCTTCCCCACATATGGTCGATTCTCCCATCCCGCACGTGCCGTCCTTAACTCACCTACCAGCCTCTGCAAGAAGTTGTTCCCGGCGATCGGCGAATGAAGTGACCGACAGGTGGCGAAAGAACTCAGTCCTGGCAATCCTATTCAATCTACCATCGCTGAAAATGCATTTGTACAAGAGATCATGATGCTCAGGAAGACTTTTATACAAGACCCGGTGCTCATGATGGATTTCCACCCATCCTATCCCATTTGGCAACATTCAATCTTCTCTGATCCAGCCTATTTGTCATTCAAAAGGTAAGTCCACATCATAGTATGAGAGTGCAGTAGCATGCTCGCTCTGATATGCTAAGGATATGTTGCAAATTGAAGCTCAGGAACACGATCCCGCCCACACACTCCTCCAACAATGTGTGCCTTTGCACTCTAGATTTCAAACCCCGATTGGCTATAAGATGATTTTTTGTGCCCGTCCTATTATTTTGCTCCTTCTTCCCCTCGTCATTACTTTTTTGCCTCCATTGTCATTCTCTTTACTCCACGACGTCAAACGAACGAACGAACGAGCAAACCGAACGAACGGTAACTCTCCTCTTCTCACGCCAGGTTCATCATTTGCTTACCATTACTAACTTTTTGCCTTTTGCATCGTTCCTCTTTCTTTTAGCACTAGATCGGCTACGACGATGACGACGGCAATAGGGACGACGACGATGCTAATGACGACTCCACCACTGCTTCATGTCGCCCAAAAAGGCTCTTTTTAAAATTTTCAAATGTAAAAAACATGGGGAAACCCTCGCAATTTTTTTTTAGGTGCACTCCCCTTCCATTGTAGAATCTCGTAGTCCAAGTTACTAATAAAAGTGTACCAATTCTTTGCCCATACCCTTCCGCTACTATCTCTGATACTTTTACACAGCTTGGCCGTTTTTGTCCACCACATTTGCTTACTTTTTACAGCAGTTTAGTCAATCACATTACAATAGCTTGTTGGCATTAGACATTAGCGTAACTACGACCCAAAACATAGCATGTACGATAGCCCTTTGATCATATCCCATCAATAAAGCCTACTTGAATCATCCTACAAAATACGTTTCTCAAATCCATAACCATGACAATACCATGTACATTATAAAGACCAAACCACAGATGAGCAGCTCATCATTGACAACTTCTAAAACACCATTGGTTTACTAGTTGTAGTGAATCTAATGACATGTACATGATCGTGAGGTCTATCTTCGCATCAATACAAAGTTTTATTGGTACAACAGGATTAACGAGCTATGGTACAGACTATGTTTGAGGCCGGAGCTAAGCTAATGTGTAAATGGCGACAGGGTGTAATGAGAAGGACTAAGCTACTGTAAAAACCAAGCAAATGGAGGCGGGCAAAAACGGCCAAGCTGTGTAAAGGTATCAGAGATAGTAGCGGAAGGGTATGGGCAAATAATTGGTACACTTTTATTAGCAACTTGGACTACGAGATTCTACAATGGAATGGGAGTGCACCTAAAAAAAAATTGCGAGGGTTTCCCCATGTTTTTACATTTGAAAATTTTAAAAAGAGCCTTTTTGGGCGACATGAAGCAGTGGTGGAGTCGTCATTAGCATCGTCGTCGTCCCTATTGCCGTCGTCATCGTCGTAGCCGCTCTAGTGTCAAAAGAAAGAGGAACGATGCAAAAGGCCAAAAGTTAGTAATGGTAAGCAAAAGATGAACCTGGCGTGAGAAAAGGAGAGTTACCGTTCGTTCGTTCGTTTGCTCGTTCGTTCGTTCGTTTGACGTCGTGGAGTAAAGAGAATGACAATGGAGGCAAAAAAGTATTGACGAGGGGAAGAAGGAGCAAAATAAAAGGGCGGGTAAAAAAATCATCTTATAGCCAATCGGGGGTTTAAATCTAGAGTGCATAGGCATACGTTGTTGGAGGAGTGTGTGGGCAGGGGCGATTTTATCTTCATTTCAAGAAGGGTCCCATCTATAACCGGGACTGAAGTCAGGGACTCAGAGTTTCCTCGCCATATAAGTCCTTATTGTCCGCAAAATTCATCATACGCAGATTGGTTCTGTCCCATGTGGTTCTGTCTGTAGCATTCCCCTGGAAATCACCCTGTGCGTCAAGTCCTACCCTTATTTCACACCTCGCCTATGTGCCAATAGCAATCTACACAAAACTTGGAGTCAATGGAGTCTGGAAGAGACCTACTGACGTTCATGCAATCGATTTTGTATCAAAAAGACTATTCATACCGAATAAAAGTGGTGCGGAGCGGGCCTCTAAGGCGTCAATGCTGTTAAAATCTAAACAAATAACACCGACATGAAGAGTGCATAGAACAGGCCTCGCATTTTATTGATAGAGAGGTTATGTGCGTACATGCTATGATACTAAAAGGATATAAACAAGATACTAGCTATCTAAGTAAAGACTAAAATATGCATTGCCATGTTGATGGGCCAGTAGACCAAACAGACAAAGACGACGAACCATGATTGGACGACTTGATAATCAAAGATGAGCTGGGATACAAGAGACATCATGTCACCTGCTCCAGGAACAAGGGTTGTATAGAGGAGAGCCAGACCAATAGGGGACAATAAAGAGAGCAAGAGGCATTGGAATGCGCGGCCGGCCCAAGACGGTGTGTGTCGCACCAAACTGTAAGGCACAACAATAGCCAAGGACGTTGCCACCGCCAAGCTAAAGTTAAGTAAGGACACCGTAGCAAGCACCATGGCACTGACAGCCAGGCACACTGATTTCAAGATCCGACCATCGTGGAGAGGAGAGTTTGCTTGAACCACCCATAGACTGGTGGCAACAATAGTGATCGTGGAGATAACACAGGCTACACCGATTTGAATCACAAGTGCCTATGCATGAGCGAGGGAGTAAGTAGATGTGGCATACGCACTGGCACTTCCCTGTCACATACCTGATCGCCAAAGCTTTCTTGGAGGAGAGATGCTACATTGGGTTGGATCACATACAAAATCATCATGCCCGCCAAGTGAGTGATAGCCAGCACCAAAAACGAAAAAGTAATGGGTCGCTTGAAGACACTGTACGCGGGGCTGATAGTTCCTTTGCGGGAGATTGTTTCTTGGTAGTCGAGATCAAGGGCTTTTGGATCCAGGTAGTACAGAGCTAAGGAGTAAAGAAACAACAAAGGAGTATCGGGTTAAGGTAATTAGCAAGATCAGTTAGAGTAGTATAATGCATGTAAAAAGGATATTTGAATGATTAGACTGCAGGCATACACAATCACCGGAGGCATGTAGACACCGATGGAGACGTATCGAGATGGGCTCGGTAACAAGTAGAAGAAGAAAGACTGGTGAAAGTGTTCCAACAGATTGTTCAAACTCCGGAATGTGGATTCAAGCAACCTACATCCACAATAGTTAGAGCAGTGCATTATAAGGATTGACATATTTGAGACACTTACACGCCAATACGATGGAATCCAAAGAGAGTGTCCAGTTGATCGGAGCCATGGATACCATGGATTGTAACAGCATCAATCTTGTACCTATTGTTTCATACCAGTTCTGTCAGCGCATTGTCCTGTTTCTTTTGTCGTCCATTCATTTACCGAAGGTACTGGCCTGCATCGCTTGACGGATGACCGGTCAGTTGGTACTCCAAGGTCCTCACAACATGTTTCAATGACGACCAATACGAGGCCATGGTGGATGAGTCGTCGGTGGAATCGATATCGTCGTGGAGAGTGATTGGCACCCTTGCAGTGTTTTGAGCCACAACACGGATAGTATTGATCAGATCTAGATTGGGTAACTGACCATTCACACCCTCTTAAATTGAGAAATGGATGAGTACAAGTAGCCTACGACATTTTTGTTACTTACCAAAGAAGAGGCCAAGGCTTGCATAATCATGGGTACCGGGGAAATCCAAGTTGACCACGCCCTGAATAGCACCTGATCGTGGCATCGAGAGGGACGACAGAGTTGCTTGACCTGGTAACAGTAGCGTTTAGACTCTCCCTTTTGGCAAACCAATATGTTACCTCTTTGTTCTATGCCATGATAAGCTTCCAACCAAGCCTGGGTACCGATATTTCCATGGTCTGTCACTAATAAGATGATATCCTTGGACCAGTAGACGTTTCCTAAGCACAAAAGAGATGAGTCACCCTCTTCCTTACTACCACAACCATCGCCGGCCTCCCCCTCCTTTCTCTTTCTTACGCTTGAATAGTCTGGACAGGGACAGTAATGCAGCAATGCCATTGGTATTATCTATTGAAATGCGTTAGCAACGTGAAGGATTCATCATTTGACTTACATTCTCCTGTCCGGGAGATCCAAGGGGCACTGAGCACCAGGGCTTCTTTTCCATCACTTCGAGGCGTTCGATAGATCGCAAACGCATTGATTCCCTACCAAACCCTATCAGTCGCCATCTATCATTCCCTTCCACGGATAGCTTACCGATTGTCCGTCCATATCAAACGTCTGAGTCGCTGCAGTGAAGCCCACCTTACGAAGTTCGGTTTGAATAAAGTGCGAGCGCCTAGGAAAAAGATGCGTGTTAGTAGGTGAACTTCCGGACTAGAAATTAAACTTACCCTGTAATGTTCAACGTTTGAATGGATTGTAACTTGTCCCTGTAATCTTCAGCCGTTCGAATGTCATTGTAGCCATAATAAACGTTCACCTAGCAATCAACTTGTGAGGACAAACTCACACATGGACCATGTTTACTTACCTGTCCCGGCAATAAAGCGTTTTCAGATATATACGTTTGTTTGCTGTATCCATCATAGGGAAGTAATAGAATCCAAAACGTGCCAATCAGAAAGAGCAAGAGCCTACAATAAGAGAGAGATGAGTCAGGATGTAGGATGACTTTCTCCTTTCTTCCTTGTACCTACCCGAACGGTGTCGCATATTTGTTGAGGAATCCATATATCTTTCGTTTCTTTTCAGTGCTGAAGGGAGGTCGCTTCTTTCTGCCACGCAATCTAGCTTTGATCACTGAGAGCATATCAGAAAGGAAAGGAAGAATGTGACAAGAAGAAAGAGAGAGAGAGAGACAGAGAGAGAGAGAAAATTGCGGAGTTTTCGCCTCAAATAGATGTCGGAATTTGAAAACGCATACAGGCAAAAAAAAACCACAACCAGGAAATTCCCCCTCATCATCCCTGCCAGGCAACAATTGTAACTCCGGCATGAATTTCTAGTCTTTCGTAGAATGTGTCAAGTAGGTTTTATTCATTGATATAATGGGACTAAGGGATTTTGGTACAGACTGTGTTTGAGGCCGTAGTTAAGCTAATGTGTAAAATGGCAACGAGTTCTAATGGAATGACTAAACTGCTGTAAAAACCAAGCAAATGGAGGTGGACAAAGACAGACAAGCTGTGTAAAAGTATCAGTGATGGTAGCAGAAGGGTAGGAGCAAAGGATTGGTATACTTTTACTAGTAACTTTGACTATGGGATTCTACGATGGAAAGGGAGGGCACCTAAAAAAAAATTGTGGGGGTTTCCCCAAATTTTTCGTAATTTTTGCGTCCAATCCATAATCTAACCAAAAGTCCATCCAGTCCTGATGCCAGAGAGCCGATATCCGTTGCCATCCTGTTGAATCTACCGAGAAAAAGAAGAGCAATGGTGGCAGATGTTAATTTTAGCAGTGTAAGAGATAGGTGGACAAGATGGTGAAAGGGAAGAGCTACCCTGTGTTCGTTGTTGAATGTCGCTGTATAAAGGTCGAGCTATCTGTGATGCGGTACGAATGTCGATGGAAAGAAAAAAAAAGTGATGAAGAAGCAAAGAAGAAGCAAGAGAAAGGGATTGACGGGAAGTGGTTCTTTGTAGCTTGAAAATTTGTGTCGGAGTTAGAATATTTGCATGACAGGAATACTTATGGTTTTTTACAGGCGAGGCAACATTATACACATGGCATACAATCCCCACTGTTTCTTTATTATAACACTATAAGATAAAACTAATAACCTAGGCTGGATTTGGTCATGATGACGATGACGATGAAGATGAGAGAGGTACAATGGGAGTCCATGAAGAGTCTAAAGACTGGGGGGCCCACGAATTCTTGGTATCCGTTGTCAGGAATGGGTTTCGTCCTTGATCGGTTCTGTTTTTGTTCGCTTTGGGAAGTGCTATCCGAAACCACAATAAGAATAAGCATTAGCATACATTTCTCCTAATCTTGTCCACTCCTCACCTTTTCCATCGTCCCACCATTTGATCGCATCATTACTCGGAGGAGGCACTACAATGGAATGTTAGACATCTGTGTATCAGACCACACTGTTCGAGTCACTTACAATCCTGCAGTATGGAGGAATCATCATCGGATACGTCAATCAACGTATTCAAGGATTTTGGTTTCAGGGATGGAGGAGGGGCTGGCACAGAGACCGGAGAGGAGCGTACGGGCATAGATGGTTTCCTTTTCGGCAGATCTGGAGGGGCAGCATGTATCAATTGAGGTTCACTATTCGTGGTTTCCAGACCTTTCTTGTAAAGTTGTTGCTGTAGTCGTGTCTTTGCTGTTTGATCGAGTATAACAATCTATCGCACAAAAAAAAAAAAAAAAAAGGGCTGTGAGTAAATGGGCGGGGTTTGAAGTACATGAGTTCTGTTCCTGAATACCTTGGTTTCAAACAAAGCGAGTACTATGCAAATGCACAAAAGGAGAGAGTGAGCAAAATGCATGGATTCCTGTTTATGGTCTTACCAGGTCGGTGATCAGATGTGTACAGATTCGCTCGGTCGTATTGGATTTGCTTCAGCTGTTTGCCTTTGAATACGATTCGGTCAGTCCATCCAGGTACACGTTGCTTTTCACTACACAACAGAAACAATAGCAACATTAGCGTTATTTAGGACCGGCACTGCCTTTCCTTACCTGCTATCATATACATCTGTCCCGTTGTCGTATTTATAGGTGGGCATGAAGGTGATTAGCCCCTCCTCGTAGCCTTGGAATACATTGCCTTGATTCATTTCACGGATAAGCTAAGTCAAAAGAGTCAGATTGGAGGTACTTGTGATAAGGATTCTGTGTTGTTTGTTACCTGATCGTTCTGTAAGAGCGCTTCTATGTTTCCAGAGGCGGTAAACCGACGAGCCTAAGCAAAGAAGGGAGCACAACATATCCATTAGTTCGTTTGTAGATCGATACAGTGTTCACCCTTTCCCGTACCTCTTCATTGAGCAGTGATACTCGGTAGTTAAAGTCACTTAGCCATACAATGTTACTATATAGCAAAGAAAAAAAGGCATGGTTAGTAGGGACCAAAAGCAGAGTGTAGTGAGCGACTTACTCATGACTATCGATTGTTCGACCCCTTTGGAATTGCAGTCCTTGGTTGATGATGTTGAAGTCCGCATTCCGATCATCCACGTTTGACTGACCAGAGGCAAAATGAGCGGCTAGGAAGCAGAAGCTTGTGTTACCATAGTCCATTCGGATCGCCACTGCGCCTTTGTTTCCGGCCATGCCCATCATTCCAGTCTATGATCAACAAAAGTAACTAAGTACCACATACCTTCTTTCTGTTATATGAGCTTTGTACCTTTTTGATTGACGTTTCGACGTTTCGTATACTTTCGACGATGGATGCCTTGACAAAGATGATCAACGCAGCGCCCACCAGTTGATTAGATCGGAGTAAAACGTACTTGGTTACATCGTTGCTTCGGTTGGCATTGAGAGTGCGTTCGATTTGTTGTTCCCACACAGTCCTACATATATAGAGGAGGGGATGATTAACACAACAAGCCCGTTTTCGACCTTGTGTATTCTTACCTCTTTTCAGCATCTGTTGCCATCACTTGTTGCGGTGAGAGTTCCACTATTTCTTGAAACCCAATGGCGTAGATATCTGGTTCCTTCGCTTGATTCCCTGTGTGAAGAAAATGTCGTGAGTTAGTTGGGCGACCTTATGCATAAACGGGATAGTGTGAGTTACATCGGGTATGTTGTAGAAGCCAAGGGTCAAGTTTTTCCCCTTTAAAGGATTTGCCGTTCAGATTGTAAGTGCCACAGAAGATGAGGATTTGTTGAGTGGTGGAGTATTCATTCAATCTACAGAATGCGATAACCATAAGGTTAATGGAGTCAAGTGTATTATGGCTGCTGTTACCTTGACTGCATCAGCTGGGAGACGGAATCGCTGATAGGATCATGAATATATATCTCTGACTGACCAGGTAGCTTGCCCTACAATAAAGGCTCATTCAGTTCATTGATTTCCCCCCATCTTACGCCCGGTTTCTCTTTACCTAGTCTTACCAATAGTTGATCGATGATTTCCTGCCGAGCCTTGTCCTGGAAGTTGTTGATATAGAATCGATTCGCAGACCTGGCAGCATCACCAAGCACATTCATCAAAGTCACCTTGCCAGTCCGAGTAAAGGCAGATTTGAGAGCCCCTGTACCTGCATAGATCTTTGAAAGCCCGTCGCCATTTTCAGCCCATAGATTAGCGTGTGCTGATATAAAACGATCGACACTATGCGAATCACCCCACTTGTTCTTGAGATACCCTAGCAACACCTTTCGAGAGATTTCGCTTTGCACCATGTTCGTTCGATCCAAGCAGTCCATGCAATTCGTTCGGAAGACGCCTTGTTGTGTCAGCACAATTCGATTATCGTCAGAATCCATCAAAAAGTAGCCAAACGTATCAGCTGAGGTTCGAATGATGTTCATCAGGAGCCCGAGGTTTTCATAGTTGCCACCACGACATTCTGCATGTAAGTCAAAGTTGAATACCGTCACGGTTGGTGATGGTGATGGTTTCACCGTCAGTTGCTGGATGGCTGTGTTGTAGGCTTTGCTGAGTAACGCTTCCCCGGCGTTCTTGTCTTTTTCGAGAGATAACAAGTTGAGGCAACACACCGTCTGATATCGTTGCGAGAGTTCGTCGAAATGTCGCTTTACTGCTGGCTGAGTTGCATCCGGTCCACGGGCTATTTGTATCTTGTGATTCACCAGTTGCATTCCTTGCTGTTCCCAGAACACTATACAAAGAAGAAGAGAGATGATTAGATAAAGAGGGACCCACTACATACAACACGCTGACTACTAAAGGTTTACCTGGTACACTGCCACGGATCTGTGTGAAAGAGTAACAGGTCCTGTCCGAAGATAGCACAGTTTCAGTCTATAGCACAAAATGAGAGAGAGAGAGAGTGAGTGAGTACTTGTATTATTAACATGATCCTATCTTCTTACCTCCACAAAGTTTGCGACGTGGCCATTGTCATCGATCCCGCGAGAATTGAAACGAGTCCCAGCACGTTTACAACTAAGCTTTGATACCGTAGAGAGTTCGTATTTTTCACTACCGTCCATGATCGTCTTGATGCCAACGTAGCCCCGGATGGCAAAGACCTATCATTCAACAGTACAAGGTTGTTGTCAGTTCATCTTCCTTTTCCACTGTGTGTGTCGTCATACCAAGAATCCACCACGATCTAAATCCATTTGCTTTCTCTTGTCCAGTTTGTTCCTAAAGTCCAAGAGTCCAGATATCAAAAACTTGTTCCAAAGGAAGTGATCGTCAAATGAGTGAGCACTCATCGCTGAAGCAGAGGATGTCCTATAAAGCATGCTTGAGTAACCCTTACTCTTCCACCACATGTGTATTATGCTTATTGCTTGTTCCTTACCTTGATTGTACCGTCTTAGTCAAGTCAAAGTCTGGTGTAAAGTAAAAGCTTCCAATGGAAAGTAGCTTTTGCAGTTGAGCACAAGGATGTTGAAGTATTCCATTGTCACCATTCGCATTGTTGCCCATTGTTGATGCTCCTGCTGTTGTTGCTCCTGCCGCCAGTGTTGTTGTTACCAATGCTGATTGTTGATCGCTGCCCAGCCAATCTTCACTATCGTAGCCTCCATTCACTATATTGACATTGTCGTATTTCGCAGAGGACAAGGAGTAAAAGCCCACAGACAGTATCTTATAGACTTCTTCACCGGCACGTATTCTTCCAAGAGAGACACAGTCGGTGACAATAGCAACAAAGCTTTCTACAGTGAGAGAAAGGCATGAATACAAAGTAGTTAGCATCCACCCAAACGTTGTGTACTATGCAGGAATCAAAAACACACAAGATAACATACCTCCAAGAATGTCAATGATACCAAGACAACCAAAGACGGGTCTGGAGTTCAGGATTCGCCACTGAGAGTCTTCGAATTTGCCGGGTGGGACGAGAGTGGCCATGGCTTTGGTTGGTCCAGAATGTGGAGACTGTTTATGTTGTTCAAGTACCAGTACACTGGATGGTGCTTCGTCCAAGACAGAAGGGCGAAGAGCAAGAGCCCTTGGATGTTCCCGTAACAAGAGATGCGATTCCATGAAGCGAAAGAGAAGCAAAAATAGGCGGGGTTTGAAATTCGAACTTTCCGGATAAATTTATACCACAAAGCTCCCCGCCAGCAATTTTTCCTTACCCCGCTCTTCTTCCAGTCTTTTCCTTCAGCTATAATTGTGCATCAACGGCAATAGATGGGGAAAAGATAAAGACACTCTGAACCATAGATCCCGTCCTAGTCCATGTTTGTGGGTCATACTCAGTTGGTAATAACGCAAAAAGCTGGCGAGCTAAGCATAGAACCTGTCCTTTGATGGGTCACCAGACTATAGACTTTATCTTTTTTCTTTATTTGAATAGGCTAACAGGTCAACCTATGGGCGGAAACATGGTAAGGAAATATATACACTCGACTTGCCTAACTGTCTAACGAGTACTTTATGCAAACTGAAACTGTGGAGATCCAGGTAGGCGTCGGAATACAAAAATTTGATTGGCCGGAGCTTGCTTTGTCAGAATTTGTTTCGGGGAATGAAAATGACAGTGGTTAAAGGGTGCGTCAATTCGGTGGTCTTCTTTCTTTCTTTTCTCTCCCAATCTCTACTCTCTGGATACGATACAATGCCCGCCTCTCTAAAGAAACAATTCAAGGTAAAGTATGGATAAGTATGTTACTAGAGGCTGACTTTTACTAATACTAAACTACTCTCTGTCACTTACAAGACTGAATTCGCAGTGGAAATGACTTGTCAATCTTGCGTCGACGATATCACCACAGTACTACAAGCTTTCCCCGATATCAACCACTTTGAAGTCGACTTGTCCGATCAACGAGTTACCATTGAAGGGACAGGTAATGTCATACTTGTTGGGAATCCCAAGGTCTCCATCACGATACTCATTTCGCTTTGTATGAATAGCTCTACCTTCCAAGATATCACGAGCTTTGAAGGACTCTGGACGAACAGTGATTGTGCGTGGTCAAGGTGTAGCAGACGAAACTCAAGGTCATAGTGGTGCGGCTGTATGTATCTTTGATATCTATGGTGAAGACCCAACACAACAAATGCCCAAAGGGAAATCGGGTCTCGCTCGGTTTGTCCAGATTGATCAAGACACCTGCCTGATTGATCTTACAGTGGAAGGCCTTGAACCAGGGAAACACGGCGTCCATATTCACGAATGCGGTGATGTCTCTCGTGGCTGGCTCTCTACAGGCGACCACTTTAATCCTACCGGTGTCGATCATGGTGATGAATGTACTGGCCATCTTGGAGACCTTGGAAACCTGACCGTGGACAACAATGGATGGGGTGATCTGGTGGTGGAAAGTGAACGCATCAAGGTATGGGATATCATTGGACGTAGTATGGTCATCACAAAGCATGAAGATGATTTGGGCCGTGGTCTTCAGCAACAATCCAAATGGGATGGAAACAGTGGTCCCGGCATCCTTTGTGGTATCATCGCTAGAAGTGCTGGTGCCTTTGAAAACATGAAGAAGATATGCGCATGCAATGGGAATACCTTATGGGAAGAAGCAAGACTGGTGCAAGACAACAGGGTTAGTAACTAATCCTTGTTCTTATAGTATCTATTGTATAGTATAGCCTACCATAGTCTAGTCTAGTGTAGTATCTCCTCCTCCCTCATAAACTTTTATAACTTGACATTTTCTCATCATACTATATACTTCAAATCCATCTTTGACTATTAAAAAATCTACCATACCCCTCGATGTATGTGTATACCATGTCTTTAACTTTATTATGCTTTAATGCAACCATCCCCCTTTACTGGTTTCAACTCCGCCCCGCACACAAAGGGCTGGATGGAAAAGGATTGTGAGGATCATGTGTGTAGGCCTCCACAGTTGGAAATTATAATCTAAAGGGATTAAAACTAGATTAAAGCTACATGTCCAAGCGGAAGGGGAGCGGGGAGGGGAAGGGGAAGGGCTTTATAGGTAGATAGATATTTCTAGGGCAAACGAATGGTCGGCGCCCCACTGATTGTAAAACTCTGAACTTTTTAAAATTCTGAACTTTCGACGTCCATTTTTCAAAGAGCTACTTATTTCTCAGAACCGAAATGGACAACCTACCGTCAAATTTCACGGTCAACACAGCGCAATACATATCTATCGACTGATACCAAAAAAAAAAGCATTTTTATGTTGTACGCGGCCGTGAGCACTACGGGAAGCCCCCAAAAAGCGACTGATTGGAGTGGTACCAAAACGAGCAAGAAATCCAAAGAAATGAGGCTTTCTTGGTGTCAGTCGATACATAAAAAGCACTTCTGAGTTGATGTCAAATTTGAAGTTGAGTTGTCCATCCCGTTCCCAAGAAAAATGAGCTCCAAAAAAGTAAAGACTTTTTCCAAGGTCTGCCCTTCCTTCAATGGCTGGGAAATGCTACAGACAGAGCCACTGGGAAAGAACCAATCTGTGTAGAGGCAAGCCTGGGAAATATGAATACAAAGTCCGATGTAAAGGATTCTCATCGGGTGATGATACCTGGGAAAAACAGAATATGTTTGACGACATCAATACAGTCAAAGAATACTGGAATAAACGGCAGCCTAAGACACATGCTACACAAGCACCTAGAAAGAGAAACAGACAGTAGAAACCAATATCAGCTTGGAGTATCATAATGCAATAAGACTCCTCCAAGCTCAGATACGATGAAAGGAAAAAAATCACGAATTGGATAGGATTATTAGCCTACTGAATGACCTGTCTTAAAACTTTAACCGTCTACTCAGGAAGGCGGTACGAGCATGCGCATCCCATTAGAATTGAGATTCAACCACTTTGAAATGTGGAGCCCATGGCTCCACTCAAGCGGGGGAATGGTGCTGGCCTGCGATGGGGAACGGTCATTAGCTTACTGAATGACCTGCGTTGAAACTTTAACGGTCTGCTCAGGAAGGCCGTACGGCCATGCACATCCCATTAGAATTGCGACTCGACCAGTTTGAAATATGAAGCACATGGCTCTACTCAGCGGGCGAATAGTGAAGGCCTGTGATGGTGAACGGTCATCAGCCTACTGAATGACCAGTGTTGAAACTTTAACGGTCCACTCAGGAAAGTCGTACGAGCATGCCCGTCCAATTAGAATTGAGACTCGACCACTTTGGAATGTGGACCCCATGGCTCTACTCAAGCGAGGAATGGTGATGGCCTGCGATGGTGAACGGTCATTAGCCTAGTGAATGACCTGCTTTGAAACTTTAACGGTCTGCTCAGGAAGGCCGTACGAGCATACACATCCCATTAAAATTGCGATTCCACCAGTTTGAAATGTGGAGCCCATGGCTCTACTCAAGCGGGGAATGGTGAGGGCCTGTGATGGTGAACGGTCATTAGCCTAGTGAATGACCTGTGTTGAAACTTTAACGGTCCACTCAGGAAAGCCGTACGAGCAAGCACATCCCATTAGAATTGAGATTCAACCACGCTGAAATGTGGACCCCATGGCTCTACTCAAGCGGGGGAATGGTGAGGCCCTGTGATGGTGAACGGTCATTAGCCTAGTGAATGACCTGCCTTGAAACTTTAACGGTCCACTCAGGAAAGCCGTGCGAGGATGCACATCCCATTAGAATTGAGACTCGACCACGTTGAAATGTGGACCCCATGGCTCTACTCAAGCGGGGGAATGGTGATAGCCTGCGATGGTAAACGGTCATTAGCCTACTGAATGACCTGCCTTGAAACTTTAACGGTCCACTCAGGAAAGCCGTACGAGCAAGCACATCCCATTAGAATTGAGATTCAACCACGCTGTAATGTGGACCCCATGGCTCTACTCAAGCGGGGGAATGGTGAAAGCCTGTGATGTGGAACGGTCATTAGCCGACTGAATGACCTGTCTTGAAACTTTAACGGTCTACTCAGGAAGGCCGTACGAGGATGCACATCTCATTAGAATTGAGACTCGACAACTTTGAAATGTGGAGCCCATGGCTGTAACAAGCACAGGCTATCACCCTTCGCCTTTACGCTTGAGTACTTATGGGCATTTTTCAAACTCCGCTGTGCCTAGGTTTAT
>LT554937.1:48249-63945 GCA_900079185.1 Absidia glauca
CGAAGTCCGTGTCGTATTTGTGATATAACAAGACCCAAGAGACTGATCATGCAGATCATGCATGCACTATCATGTATTCAAACCCCGCCTTCTCCATGATTACCCCTCTTATATTCTGATTGTCCTTCTTCATGCAATCAGACAATGACAATGTATTCCGTGACTAACTATTAGCATCCCCTTGACCATCCAAGGGATACGAACATCAGATACCAGAAAACTATATAAACCCACATACTTTGAATGAAATAAAGAGCATAACCTTTTGTATCAAGTATTTTGTAAACTCCGCTTTTCATATTTCACAGTCCGACGCAAAATGCATTTAAAAAAAAATATTTCTCACATCTCGGCCCCCATCCATCCTTTTGACGATCTAATGGCGGGAGAATGATGGCATACATTGTCAGCTCATTTCCTGAACGGACAGATCAACTTTTCAATTACATGTTCAATAGTAACCTGGCCGAATAATTCCCCCGCTTAAATAAGCCGTGGACTGATCGTATTCTCGCCAATGCCTTCAATGTCCAACATTGTGAGATCTAATGCTGGGCAGAATCGAGCCAATGAGCGAGTACAACACACATACCAAAGCTCAAGGGCCAAAGTTCATTCAATCTGTATCAAGCCCAGGACCCCCTGATCCTACCACTGTACCCCTCACATCATATTCAAACTCCGACAGACCGATCCACAGATTTATCCAAACTTCAATCCAACATATCTCGCCCGGAAATGCTACTAGACCACTCATTTTACCCTTGAAACAACCGGACGGTGCCCAGTTTGAGACGGCGCCGGGTAACGGTTCCGAGTATGGTGCGAGAAAATTTGACATGGTTATGCATTAATGACAACTTTTAATTTTGTGGTGGTGACCAGAAGGGATCAAAAAGCGGAGTAAGGCTACCGTAGCAGGAGAAGAGTAAAAGCCATATGGAGAAAGAAACAAGTATGCTTTATTGGACTAATGGGATTATAAGTAAGCTACATGTCTAAGTGAAGGGGCGGGAATGGCTTGCCATGAAGTAGCTAATGTAGTGTATGGCGTTGGGAATGGAGGGAGGGGGGAGAACAGGCCAACGGTACCAAAGTGTCAGTGGAGATGAAAGTAGGGATTAGGCCAGAGAACGATGCACTTCTGCAATGCGATGGCCATGGAGATTCGATCGCTTCGAAATGTGGAGCCCACGGCTCTACTCAAGCGGGAGAACGGAGATGGCCTGTGATGGGAACGGCCATTAGCCTACTGAGAAACATTTCTCGAAACTTTAACGCTCTGGTCAGGAAGGCGGTACGAGCATGCACATCCCACTAGAATTGCGATTCGACCAGTTTGAAATGTGGAGCCTATGGCTCTACTCAAGCGGAGGAAGGCAGATGGCCTATGATGGGGAACGGTCATTAGCCTACGGAATGACCTGTCTTGAAACTTTAACGTCTGCTCAGGTAGGCGGTACGAGCAAGCACATCCCATTAGAATTGAGATTCGACCAGTTTGAAATGTGGAGCCCATGGCTCTACTCGAGGGGGGAATGGTATACAGATGAGTATCTCATCATTGACAACTCTTAAAACATCAATGGTTTACTAGTTCTATTGAATCTAGGGACATATACATAATCGTAATCGTAAAGTCTATCTACGCATACATAGAAGGTTTTATTGGGGCAATGGGAATTAATGGGCTATGGTACAGACTATGTTTGAGGCCGTAGTTAAGCTAATGTGTAAATGGCGACGGGTTGTAATGAGAATGACTAAGCTACTGTAAAAATCAAGCAAATGGTGACGGAAAAAGACGGTCAAGCTGTGTAAGAGTATCAAAGATAGTAGCGGAAGGATATGTGCAAAGAATTTGTACACTTTTATTAGTAACTTGGACCACGAGATTCTACAATGGAATGGAAGTGCACTTTTTAAAAAAAAAGGCGAGGGTTTCCCCATGTTTTTTACATTCAAAAAATTCAAAAGTGCCTTTTTGAGCGACATGAATTAGTGGTGGAGTCGTCGTTAGCTTCGTCGTCGTCTTTATTATCGTCGTCATCGTCGTAGCCGATCTAGTGTCAGAAGAAAGAGGGACGATGCAAAAGGCAAAAAGTTAGTAATGGTAAGCAAAAGATGAACATGACGTGAGAAGGGAAGAGTTACCGTTCGTGCGTTCGTTTACTCGCTCGTCCGTTCGTTAGTTTGTTTGTCGTCGTGTAAAAAAGAGAATGACAATGTAGAGGCAAAAAGTAATGACAAGGGGAAGAAGGAGCAAAATAAAGGACGGGCGGAAAAAAAAGTCTTATAGCCAATCGGGGTTGGAAATCGAGGTTGCATAGGCACACATTGTTGGAGGAGTGTGTGGACAGGGGCAGTTTTATCTTATGTGAAATCGAGTCCCAGCTATGACCGGGACTCAAGTCAGTGACTCAGAGAGTCCCCCGCCATGTTAGTCCTTATTGTCAGCAAACTTCAGGATACGCAGGTTGCCTCTGTCCGGATGGTTCTGTCTGTAGCATTCCTCCCAATGGCTGGGTTTGAAAATTGAAAATTTGAACTCTTTGACCTCCACTTTCTTTTCAAAAAGTTGCTTATTTCTCAAAACCAAGATGGGCAACCCACCGTCAAATTTTACAGGCAACACGGTGCAATACATATCTATCGACTGATATTCAAAAAAAGCATTTTTATGTGGTATGTGGCCGTGAGCGCTACGAGAAGCCCCCAAAAGCGACCGACTGGAGTGGTAACAAAAGCAGCAAGCCATCCAAGGGAACTAAGCTTTCTTGGTATCAGTCGATAGATAGAAAGCACTTCTAAGACTATGTCAAATTTGAAGTTGGGTTGTCCATTCTGTTCACAAGAAAAATGATATCGAAAAAAGTATGACTTTTCCAAGGTCTGTCCTTTCTTCAATCTAATCAACGAAAAATTAAGTTACGCTTCACTAGTGCAGGCGGCGTTTTAATAATTCATATGCACATAGAAGAAGCAACCAATTTGAAGACAGAAGCACCATTGCATGAAAATAGACCTGCCATACCTCCAAGCATCTACATCAGAGCTCAATTACAGACTTTATGCCAGCAGGATTGATCCGAACAAGGGTTTCCTTTCAAGATTTCTGCCCGGAGATCATTTTTTCATTAGGGTAAAATGAAACGCCGACAAGCAGGGAAGTGTACCTCGGTTTGAATCCTATTACATAACTGGAAGGAGAGAAGGGTAAAGATATACTTAGATCTGTTACACCTGGTGAAAAGCCCAAAGCTCATAAGGGTTGATTCTTGGACCGAGCCTCCTTAAGAGGATGATGGGACTGCTGGCCGTTGTTCGTAAAGAAGGGGGCTGACATGGTAAAACATCTTCCTCCTTCATCACCTCTTTTTTGCTTTCATCAATCTAATCTATCCGAACAAGAATATGGTCATTAGGCTCCGGAAATTCTTATGTAAGGCAATCCCTTCCATGGAACAAACGAGCACGCGGCGGCGATTGAAATGTGAAGGGTTATAAATAGGGTCGGGCTTTGGTCCCCCGAATATAAACCACTGTTCCAATTTTTGCGGGTGTCACTTTTCTTGCTTCTTCTCTTCTTCATCCAACTTCCAATGTCTCAATCCTCATCTGTCCTTGTCACTGGTGGTGCTGGCTATATCGGTAAAAACACAGCGTTATAAATAAAACAGGCATTCATGATCACTGACGGCCACCCTTTGTTTTGTGCTTGTGATGATAATCAGGCTCCCATACAGTGATCGAACTACTCAATGACAATCAACAAGTGGTCATTGTAGACAATCTTGTGAATGCCTCTTACGAAGCCATCCGCCGCATCGAACAAATTACGGGCAAGAAAGTGACGTTTTACAAGGTGGATATCCTGGACAAGAAGGCCCTCCTCCAAGTCTTCCGTCAACATCCTGACATCTCATCCGTCATCCATTTCGCTGGTCTCAAGGCTGTTGGTGAATCCACCCAGATCCCCCTGGATTACTACTACAACAATATCACAGGCACCATCAGTCTTCTCCAGGCTATGAAAGAAGTTGGAGTCAAGGATATTGTCTTCTCGTCTTCTGCCACTGTCTACGGTGATCCTCCTATCATCCCTATCCCAGAAACCTGCCCGATCGTAAGTGCTGGTCTCCATCTCCCACAACAAACACTCATCCCCTTCTCTCTCATAGGGCTCCACCAATCCTTATGGCCGAACCAAGCAATTTGTCGAAAGTGTGATTCGTGATCTTTGTACTGCGAATAAGGACTGGAATGCCGCCTTGTTGCGCTACTTCAATCCTGCTGGCGCACATCCCTCCGGTCTTTTGGGCGAAAACCCTCTTGGCATCCCTAACAACCTCATGCCTTATCTTTCTCAGGTGGCCATTGGCAAGCGTGAATTCCTCTCTGTCTATGGAAGTGACTACCCCACCAAGGACGGCACAGCGATTCGGTAAGTAGAGCGGTTCCGAAAAGTGCAAAAGAAAGCTAATGCCTCATTGGTTAATGACTCATTGGTTTAATAGGGACTATATCAATGTCGTTGATCTCTCTCGAGGCCATTTGGCTGCATTGAAGAAACTCGCCGATAAACCAGGGTGTGTGGAATACAATCTGGGCACTGGACATGGTAGTACCGTCTTGGAAATGGTCCATGCTTTTAGCAAAGCCGTAGGCCGTGATCTGCCCTACCAACTGGTGGACCGTCGACCTGGGGATGTGACGAATTTGACCGCGAACCCCAGTAAGGCAAATAAGGAATTGAACTGGAAAGCCCAAGTCGACTTGGAGGAAACCTGTGCGTCATTGTGGAACTGGCAAAGCAAGAATCCCAATGGTCTCGAAGACTGTCCTGGTGATGCTCCCCCTGAATCCGTCATCAACTATCTCTAGATATGATACAATATAGATTTGTTTAGTTACAGCCTCTCTCTCTAATAAAGGAACAACTTGACTTGATGATATTAGGGCTTCAGCTTGATCGCTTCTTCTATTTGTATATGAATTATTTAGACGCTTACTTGCACTAGTGAAGGCTCCTAGGTTTGGATGCCCACTGGATTTCAAACCCCGCTTTTGGCTACAAAGGCTCGCTTTTTCCGTCAATCCTATTCTTTTGCTTCTTCTTTGCTTCTTCATTACTTTTTTTCTTTCCATCAACAATAGAACCACATCACGAACGACTCGCCTTTTATGCAACGGTTTTCAACGACGAACGAAGGGTAACTCTTTCCTTCTCATTCTCTTGTCCATCTTTGTCTTACCATGACTAACATTTGCCTTCTGCATCATTACTCCTTTTTTTCTTAGGTGATTAAATGGGATGACAACGGATATAGGCTCCTTGGCAGTAGGGCTGGATGTTTATGTAGTTAGATTAGGGACTGGACGCAAGGGATTACGAAAAACTCGGGGAAGTCCTCGTAGTTATTTTAGGTACACTCCCATTGTAGATTCTCTAGCTATTGCACCGCCGAACATCACTACTTGTTTGCCTACTCCCCTTTGCCCGCTACCACTGACACTTTTGGTTGCCGCTGGACAGCTCTTTCTTTCCTCATTCCCTGGGACATTACACTAGTTTAGTCTTTCCATGGCAAAGTCCTTCACATAGTTTGCAGTCTTCCCTACTTAGACATACAACTTTACCATATTATCATTCCCTCAATATAGATTACTTATTACCATCTCCTAGGCTACCAACTCGATTCCTTTAGCCAAACTTGAGCGAAGGAGCCGAAATCCCGCTGCTGCTGCTCAAGCTTGGCTCGAATTTCGTGTACAACAAGCTCTGTATATCAAATGTTTGAATAAATAAAGCTTCCTTTTAACTTTACTACTTTGCCTTTTGAACTAAACCTACACAAGCATCATGTGATCTTAACATTCTGCTTTTTTATGCACTTTTACTTCTGCGCCGAGTCCTGGTCTCTTTCAACCCCACGATCCTCAATTGACAAAATTGGCAACGGCGGAGTGCGAAAAATCAAGTCTGATCTGACAGGTTATCTCAAACAGGTGATCGAACATCGTTTATTATGTATGATAGATAAAGGGGTAGACTAAAAAGGGGAGGTACACTAACTTTAGTTCTTAACACCAACACAGTAGGCCTTGCCAGTATCGAGGTTATCACACAAATGGTCACCGGCATGATGAAGACCAGTGTTCCACTTGTACAGATTGCTTTCAGCAATACCGTGGGTCTTTGAGAAAGCAGTGCAGTCGGAGTCAGAAGGCAAGACGGTGGCATACTTGTTACAGTTGGGGACAATGTGATTGACAGCGTTGGAGGGGGCTTTGGTGGTGGTGGTGCTGGTGCTGGGCTTCTTGGCGGCGGGCTTCTTAGCAGCGGGCTTTTCAGTGGTAGACTTCTTGTGGGAGTTCTTGCCAGAAAGACAACGCTTGGCGTGGGTCTTGGAGGCAGCAACACAGAGGGCGGATTCGGGGAGGGTAGTAGCATCCTTTTGGAGGCCGTGGTTGAAGGTCAAAAGATCATCGACAGTGACACCAGCCTTGGAAGCAATGGTTTCGAGGGTATCGTTGGCACCGGCTATGGTAAATGAAAATAAAGGGTAAGAAAACACTGGCAAAATGTGGCCAAAGAAGCTCACTTACCGGTGACGAGCTTGGTGCAGGAGTGGATAGGGTGCACAGCACTGGCCATACCAGCCATGGCAAGAGCAGCAACAGCAATAAGAGAGAACTTCATGTTAGATATACAAGATAATGAAAGGAAGGGGTGGGGTTGATTAAGGAAAGGAATAAGGAAAGAAAAGAGGGAAGGCGATCAGGAACAGTCTTTTATATGCAGCTCAAATCGGCGGGGTTTGAAATTTAGAGTTCTATTGAATGAAAAAACATGGCGTGCGATGTTGCTAGATTCGTTTGGGCTGTTTTGCTTATTACTTCACATATAGATTAGAACAATCCACTTGCTTCTAGCAGATACAAGTTTATGGCATCCCCAGTAGTGTGCATGTAGGTACTTCATCTTCATGCCTCATCAGAAGTCTCACCCGCCGAGATAGTCCAGGCAAATCTATCTTCCGACGGATTCGACCAATTTGCCCATAATCGAACCATTAATGCCATCTTCGCCGACTGTGTACGACTAGATAGCACGAGGCGATACTTTTCTGGGCATCTATTTTTATTCTTTGATCCTCTACCCGCCTTTTTCATAGTTCATGCATTCACTTCCCAGTATTTCAAATACCGACAGCTAGATTGAGATCTGCGTGACACAACGGATATTGGACAGGTGCACACCCCTTCAGTCATGTTTCTCGCCAAGGAGAGAAAGAACAAGTCCGCCAAATGAGATGTAAATTGATCGTCGATGCTACTACATGGCCCAAGGTGAATTACTATTCTAAGACTAATGTCACTGCCAACCAACAAAGGAGAGTATATACCCAAATCAGGTTTATTAACTTTATAAGATCACAAACTAGCTATGATATCACTATTGTCTATTGGTTCTAAGTCATCCAGCATCACCATAGTTTAGGATTGGCCGAGTCATCCGGATACTTTGTAGGATAGATCAAGGTGCTGTTACAGTTGGTAGCGTTGTTGTTATGAGTAGGTACCAAATCCATGCGTTTGACAGGACCCTAAGAAAAGTAAGATATCAGCCAACTGCTCCTTTCCATCATCCATGACACTTACGTTCACATAAAAGTACATCCAAGTTTCAACCAAATGACCGTCGGTGTTGCATCGTAGATCGGGGAACATGTTGAATTCCTTCTTGATGGCCTTTTGTACCCTGGAAGTGTCGTATCGATGGCCTGGTGTGATTCCATGGCGTTTCAAAGCCTTGTAAACATCGTACTTTTTGTGTAGTTTCATGGTGGTGTTGTAGTAATCGATCATGCCTTGGAAGGGATCGTTCTTTTCGTAGCAGGTGGGCTCAAAGGTCGACATGCAGGTGCCGTGCTTGTTCCATTCGTGTGACCTACAGACGGAAAGGGATTAGCTCTGTAGTGGCTGATTGAAGATCTCACTTACCAGAAATCATCCACATGACCTATAATCAATACCAGGTTGAGTGCTTGCCTTTTAAATATGTTCAAGTTACAGTATTACCCTTACCAGCAGAGTTGGGCCAGTCATTGTTCATGTCTTGTAAAAGTCGGAATGCACGGCGAGAGACCAAGACTTCGGTGATGTTGGTGTATTCTCTTTTGGGATCACAGTTGGAAGGCTACGTGAATAAAGAGGTACAATGAGTGAGAGAAAGACCAAGACGGTTGCTTACATAGGAGCCATTGCAAAAGTCATTCCAGAGACCATGAACCGTCCAACGATCTTCATACTAAGGTAAGATGTTGGGCAATGAATGTTAGTGGAACTTGAACATGTTTGTGTGTGTTTTACCCCAGCATGGACATCCCAGAATTGACTAAGTGAAAGAGAGAGAGAGATAAGAAAAAGAGGGGTGGGAAATTAGAAAAGGCAAAATTCAACTCCGACATTCGTACCTGAGTAAAAAGAGCCCGGCCTTTTTTTCAACGCAGCAGGAGCCAAGCGAAGTGGTGTTGGCAGCAAGTGAGCAACTTTGCGCAGGGTGTCTACCACATTGATCCAAAGAGGGGCGATGTTTCTTTCCCAATACAGCACTCGTCATCAACGTCCCCAGAAGTACCAAACTCGTCCATAACTTGACCATCCTACAAAGTTTCTGTGGTTTGAAAAAGACAGGAGCAAAAAAGAAGGATGGTTTTATATGCCTCTCGTGAAAGAACACAGAAAACGAACCCTATCCATTATGGATCCTATCTAATCACTCGGAACAAATCAAACTTATCACGTTTTTTCCCACCTTTCAATAGAACAGAACCAAGTTTATTAAAGACAATGCGTTTTTGTCTATTTGTACAGGATTAGGTAGGTGACAATGTTCGGAGTTTAAACATTTTTTGGTCGGGCCAATCAGGCGGGTGACCCACCAAACGTTTTTTTGGTTCGGGTGACAAAGGGATGTTTCTCGTCCCATGTTGATATCTGTGATACATAAGCTACTTCTGGTATAGCTATCCTATGGCTTTCGTTATTTTGCGTATGATATCCTGTCAATGCCTGGTATCTGTCGTCAAGATCGATCCTCAGGGTCTATATGAAAAAAGTAAGTGGACATGATCGGACTTTTAAATGTATCGGTACCCCTGAACTCACATAGATTGTTCGCCGCCAGCAGGACCTTTGGTAAGAAAAATGGTAATGAATGCCTCGAAGATTCTCAGTGGCATTTAATCTATCGCAAAGTTCAAACAAGAGTGTCTCGAGCTTGAAGTGAAAAGAGGGTGAGGGATCAGTCTTTCAGTGAGTTGTTGCCGTCTCTTATGTACCTTGGATCGAATCATTCGATATCTCCAGACTGCCATGATGGAGGTAAGAGAAATTACAGTGAAGAGACAGAGAAGAGGATAAACAGGCGAAAAAGTGTCAGTAAGGAAGAAAAAGGCAATTGCTCCTGTGATCCAACAGCCTAATAAAAGTAGAGCCCAAAGCCAGAGTCGCCTAGGGTACTTCATATCGATGGCACCGTGAAATAGGTCCAACACCGATCGAAAATCATGATGCACCCACTAAATTGAAAAAATCAGCGACAATGGCCGCTACAAAACGGTGGACTTACCTTTTCTTCTTCTAGACACTGTAGGCTATGATCGAAGCGTCGTTTGGCATTCAATTTCAGTTCTATGGTTTTCATGCTACATGCAAAATCAATCAAGGTGAGAAGTTTATGCAGATCAATCTGGCTCGACAGAAAGACTTTACATACGTATTAATGTACTTTTGCTCCAGGTAAAGAAAGAGTGAAAGACTGTTTCAATGCAAAAAAAAAAAGACGATTACAAATAGGAGCATTGAGTATGGCTAGTTAAAGGAGACAACGAAGACAAGAATAGGTTTAGGTTGTCGGTAAAAGGCAATCAAGCACACTGTAAGGAGTGGTTTTGCGACTCAATAGATACTACATAAGTTTATTGCTTCAACGATTGTCATATCTATAGCTACAACTATTCTATACTACATTAGTGTTCGGCACGATCCAAGTTGAAAGCAGCTGAGGTTCACAAAAAAAGGGGCGTTAATGCATCCGTCTTAATTTCAACTCCGCTTAACTCCGCTTACCGCTGATGAATGCAATATGAGTGAATGCTTGAGGGAAGTTGCCCAAGAGTTCGCCACTCCGCGCAACCTCTTCACTGAAGAGACCCAGATGATTTCCATAAGACAACATACGTTCAAACATGACCGAGGCACGAGATAGTAGTTTCTTGTCATAGCGACCCGCCCGGGCCAGGGCCTCCACCAACCAAAAAGTACACATCGAAAACGCCCCTTCTTCGCCACCCACGCCGTCATCCGTGGTTAAAAAGTTGTACCGGAAGACAAGATCGTTCGTCATCAACCCACCTAATCATATCATAAAGCAGAGTGAGTTCCTTTGTTACTTTTTTTGCGGCAAGGGGGGGGGAGGCAGGGATTACCTTTTTCCGGCGGCAGTAAGATGCGTTGAATCGTATTCAGCATGCGAGGGTCGGTGGGCGAGCAAAAGAAGACGAGCGGCATAATCAAGCTACTGGCATCAACAGCATCGGGTGTTTCGATACTTTGAGAATACATCTTATACTTTGTGTTGTAGCATTTGGTTTGGATGACTTCGTAGATGGTGTCCCTGGTTTTCAGCCAAATGTCACGATCAAAGCAGGGGAATTGTCGTTTGTCGGCCAATCGAAGCGCTATGCATGAAAAAAGATGAGAATGTCTTCTTTTCCTCTACTAGCAATCTTACCTCTATCCAAAGCGACCCAGCACATGATCATCGAATAAGTGAAGCGTTGCTTGGTGGAGCGCACCTCCCAAATAGACATGTCAGGTAGTTGCCAATGATCCACCACGTAATTGGCCAGTTTGCGGACGATACACCACATGTCATAGGAGACCGGTGAGCCGTACTTGTTGTAAAGATAGATCCCATCCATCAATTCGCCATAGATGTCCAGTTGAAGATGATCGGCGGCACCATTTCCCACACGCACCGGTCGTGAGGAGCGATAGCCTTCGAAGTGGTCCAATTCGTACTCTTCGAGCTCCTTGCTACCATCAATGCTATACATAATACTAAGCGATCCATCTTCGTTCTATAAAAGCCATTCCATCAGTTTCCTTTCCTGATCTTCACAATGTATCCTACCAATGTTTCGCACCGAGATTGAATATAGTCCAGGTACTTTTTAGCCTCTTCTGTAAATCCAAGACGAAGGAAGGCATAGATGGTGAATGACGAATCCCGGATCCATACATAGCGATAATCCCAGTTCCGTTCCCCACCAATGGCTTCAGGTATGCCGAATGTAGGAGCAGCCACCACAGCACCTGTCTGATGAAGAAGAATAAGAAACAAAATCAGTTCCTGTAACATAGATACAAGTAGTTGAATTCTTACCGGTTCGTACGTCAGCAATTTCAATGTCAGTGCCGATCGCATGACACTTTCCCGCCAACGGCCATTATAGGTGCTAGATCCAATCCAAGCCTGCCAAAACTTTGCTGTCTGACGAAACAAGGCGTCCATCAGATCCACAGTAAGAGGGGGGTCGTACAACATGCGAGATAGTCGTGTGTGGGTCGATTCCTTGTTGTCGCTGTCGCTGTTAGGTGATGGTGGTACTTCACGAAAGATAAAGGTGACTTCTTGACTTTCTTCCAGGGTGAAAGAAGACACCACGCCAGGCCCTTTTAAGCCCAATTCCAAAGCATCGTGGTCGATATTGAGCTTGATCAAAGGACAGGCATAGTCCCCACATTGAGACAAAAAGCGGAGATCCATCTTGAGCTGCTGCTGTTGATTGCATGTTGTGAATCCAGGATCATCAGTAGTGAAGACCACTCGTTGCGGCGACGATTCAGAGTGGGCGTCTTGTTGTTGGGAATAGGGCATATGTTGCTGCAGGTCGGCCTTGAATTGATTTTGGTCTTGCGTCAGGAGATGAGCGGTATGTGTCGCCAAGCCATAGTTGAAGGATGGGAAGCATTCTAGACGGAATTGCACAGAGCCACGCACCACACGGACGGTCCTTATCAGCCATGGGAGGAGCGGTTTCTTGAGTGTACTTTGGTTTTGTTCTGGGATGTGCATATAGTCGGTGATTTCAGACACACCGTCTTGGGACATGAAGCGAGTGGTCAATATGTTGCTGTTGGGAAGGTATTGCTGCTTGTTGCTGGTATACGCCACAGGTTTGATTGAGAAATGCCCACCTTTGTCCTTGTCCAGGAGCCGACAAAAAATCGAAGGGCTGTCGAATTTCGGGTAGCAAAAAAAGTCCATCGAGCCGTCCGTGCCACATAACGCCACTGTACGCAGATTGCCAATGATTCCATAGTTCTCGATCGGTAAATAGCCTCGGGTTCGAATGTCGCAACGGGTGTTCTCCGCCAAGGTACGTCCAACATTACCATCTTCATCTTCTTCGGCCTGGGGCATTGATGGTGATTTAAGTGACATTCGTCTTGTATCGGCAACATAGCGGGACCCGCCTGGGAGTTCATGGGCTGGTGCTTTGCTTGCTTCAATTTCACTATCTAGTTGATACCCAAAGGACTATGTACAATGTAAAAAGACCCCATTAGTAGATTTACATTGGAGTGTTTAGGCACATACTTTATCTTTGTGTTCTTCGCCTTGGTTCAAGTTGTATGAACGAGACATTGGATTGAGGTGTGTGTGAGAAAACGAAAGAAATGAAACAAAAAGCCGAAAGGCGAACTTTTTATGAAAAGGGAAAAGTTCGAGCGGAGTTTGAACAATTTAGTTCATGCGGTTACCGAGCATGGGTTTGTCGTCAACGTGATCATGCAACAATTGTTGATACCTCATCATACCAACCTTATGGCAATTATGCTTCTGCCTATTTATGTCTACATTGTGTCGACGATACTGCTTACTCCTTGAACACAATAATAGAAATCGTACATACCACAAAAGCTGTTGACTACGGTATATCATTGGCAAGCACTAGCGGCACTGACACGAAACACCCGTTGCTAACCAATGATATCATCGAAATTAGTCAGACAAAGTAGCATCAAAGCTTAACTTTTATGATTGTATGAAAGGGACCCGTACCTGACTTGAATTTTGTGCGGTAATTTGCTATGTATAATGTGCAAAAGGGGGAAGTTCGCCAAAATTCAGAAACTTGTCGATTTCCAATGCCACTTTTTCAATGGAGATACCCTATTTCTCTAAACCGAGGTTAATAACCCCAAACCAAAGTTCATATGGCATGAGGTGCAATTCAGACCTACCAAATGGAACCAAGAACGAAGTATTCTTTTGCTGTACGCCCATGTTAGCTCTACATAGAGCCTAAAAAGAGCGACTGATTGAAGTACCCTCAAAGCCGGCAATATATCCACGATAACCCAACATCTTTAGCATCGTTCGATAGATAAGAAGGATACGTTTCGTCGCAGTAAATTTAAAGATAGGTTGACTATCTCGTTCAAAAATAAATCCTTTTCCAATAAAAGTGGGACTTTTTCATGGGGGTATCTTTTTCCATCTGGCGGGGTTTTAAACCTCAACCGAACACAAAACCCATATCGTACAGTATGTGGGCCGACCTTTGCTGTTAATGTCATTAGTGAGCCAAGTAACAGCCTTTGAAAATTCGACCTTTTTTGAAAATGTAAACTTTTGATTCCTTAAATGTAAACTTTTGACCCCCTTTTTTTGTAAGAGTTGCTTATTTCTCAGAACCGACATGGACAACCCACCGTCAAATTTCACAGACACTCAGATACCGTGCATGTCCATCGACTGAAACACAGAAACAAGCATTTTTGTGTTGTATACACCACCGTAGACGCTAAAAGTAACCCCCAAAAAGCGACTGATTGAAGTGGTATCAAAATAGACAATTTACTCGAGGAAACCCGACTTTCTTGATATCAGTCTATAGCTAAAAAGAACCTCTAGATCTCTGTTAAATTTGATGGTGGGTTGTCTATCCCGTTCACAAGAAAAATCGGTTCCAAGAAAAATGGGACATTTTCCAAGGGCACGGTCTGTCCTTTTTCCAAATAGCAGGGTTTGAAAGGGTTGAAATTTTGAGCTTTTTGAAAACTGATCGGGTTCGAACCCCCCATTTTTTGTAAAGAATGTCCATTAACACTGAACGAACGGTAACTCTATCTTTTTTTTTTATGCCCTCCCCTAACATTGAAGATTGGCTAACCATTTGAATTGCTAACGAGCACTACTTCTTTGCTCACTCTTAGACAACTGATTTGGTTTGCTCACTCTTAGACAACTGATTTGGATACTTTTGGCGCCGCTGAACAACTCTCCCTCTCTCTCCTTCATTCCGTTTGACACTACCCTAGATTAGTCTGTCCTACACATACTCTTCTTCAACTCTAACATGTAGCTTAGTCAAAGTTTCATAGATTACATTGAATAAACCGTTTTCTTCGGAACACTACGTCGAACACAACCGTTTTGCCCAACTTTTTCAAAAGTTGGTCCCAATCGGTACAAACGTAAAGTTCAATCACCAGTTCCATAGCTGACCCTTTGCCATTCAGGAAGAACACCACCCGAACGTAGCGGAAGAGAGCGTCATTCTATAGCCCAAACGATCACTATCAAGAAAAGTGGGACTTTTGCCAAGGGTCTGTCCTTTTTCAAAAGGCGGGATTTGAAAGATTTCAAAATTTGAGCTTTTTGGAAACTGATCGGTTTTGAGCCCCCAATTTTTTGTAAAGAGTTGCTCATTTCTCAGAATCGAGATAGACAACCCACCTTCAAACTTTACACGAAACACAATGCAATGCATTTCCATCGACTGATACCAAGAAACATGCATTTTCATGTTGTATGAATCCGTAAACGCTACAAGAAGCCCCCAAAAAGCGACTAATTGGAGTGGTATTAAAAAAGCCAATTTATTCGAAGAAATCCAACCTCCTTGGTATCAGTCGATAGATAAACGGCACTTCTAAATCCATGTTAAATTTGATGGTGGGTTGTTTATCCCGTTCGCAAGAGGTTTGAGATCCAAGAAAAGTGGGACTTTTTCTAAGGGGATGGCCTGTCCTTTTTAAAAATGGCGGGGGACTCTATGAGTCCCTGACTTCAGTCCCAGTCATAGATAGGACTCAACTTGAAATGAAGATAAAACCGCCCCTGCCCACACACTCCTCCAACAATGTGTGCCTATGCGCTCTAAATGTTTTAAACCCCGATTGGCTACAAGATGATTTTTTGCCCGTCATATTATTTTGCTCCTTCTTCCCCTCGTCATTACTTTTTTGCCTCCATTGTCATTCTCTTTACTCCACGACGTCAAACGAACGAACGAACGAGCAAACGAACGAACGAACGAGCAAACGAACGAACGAACGGTAACTCTCCTCTTCTCACGTCCTGCTCATCTTTTGCTCACCATTACTAACTTTTTGCCTTTTGCATCGTTCCTCTTTCTTTTGACACTAGATCGGCTACGATGATGACGACGGCAATAGGGACGACGACGCTGCTAATGACGACTCCACCACTGCTTTATGTCGTTTAAAAAGGCACTTTTAAAATTTTCAAATGTAAAAAACATGGGGAAACCCTCGCAATTTTTTTTTAGGTGCACTCCCATTCCATTGTAGAATCTCGTAGTCCAAGTTACC
>LT554937.1:84920-95542 GCA_900079185.1 Absidia glauca
ATAAAAAAAGATAAAGATAACTATAAGGATAATGGTAAGAGGGTACACTATGCTGCGGCACAAAAGTCAGGGATAAGAATAGGGATTATAGATACAGCTGATGAGAGGATGAGAGGTGATAATCAGACTTGTGTTGAGAATGTTGAGGAGACGACGAGGGAGGCGGAGTAGGGATGCCTATTGGTTGCTGGAAAGAGGGATAGCCAAAAGAGGCGGATGATGAAATCCCACTGGTGTACTCTGCGGATGCGGGTCGTTGGGGTATAAATGGTGGAGCATGGACAGAGGTCAACGATAATCGACGGCGCACATTGCCACTGGAAGGATTATAAAACTGCTGTTGCTGCTGCTGCTGCTGTTGTAGAGTGACATGGAATTGTTGTTGGTGTTGTTGGTATTGGTACTGCTGGTGATGCTGATAAGGGTGGTTAGTCGGGTCGACAGAGATGATCGGTGTGGTTACAGAGGGGGTGGGTGCAGTGGTTGCCCAAATCGAATTGTGCTGTTGGTACAGGTTGACACTGGATCTTGTTTGTCGAGGCATACGCCATCCTTCAGTTGTTGGTTTTGATGTACCATTTAATCCCATACTATCATGTCGCTGGCGAGATTTTGGTGGTGAGGCGGTGGATCCTGTAGTAAGAGATGATGAGGACGAGGAGACAGGCCAATCTGCAAAACTATGTCGCTGTTGATATCGGTATTGCTGCTGATTCCCATCAAAACGAGGTTGTTGGCGTACAAAGAGAGGAGGAGTTGTCATTGTGGATTGCTGTTGTTGCTGTTGCTGTTGATGGTGGTGATGATGATGAAGTTGCTGCTGTTGTTGGACCATGGGTTCTTCGATTGTTGCCATTGTCAAGGGACTTTGGTGAAGAGAATGTAGACTTCCCATGCTGCCCATTCGTCGCATCGTTGTATAGCCATTTGTTGATACTTTGTTGGATTGGACAGGAGTGTAAGACGAGGAGAGAGAAGGAGGAGATGGTGACGCGTATGTTGCATACATATACATATCCTTATTGCCTTGATGCTGAGGTTGATGTTGATGATACTGTTGCATCCCAGCACTGGACCCACTATATCGCTTCGTGTTGTCGATGGGATGGTTGGTGCCGTTGTCATCCAAGTGCAGTTTTGTCGTTCCGTCCACCAATTGTTGAACTGATAGCTGATCCATGCTTTTACGCTGATTGCAAGTGTCGAATCCATCCAGCGTACGTACCAGTGCCGTCGATCCGAGAGATGTTGAACGACCATGGCGGATAGTGTAAGATGAGGGAGAAGAATCGTACAGCATTCGCATTTCCTGCTCCATAAGACCGACTTTGAGTAGCTGATCCCCATAGCGTTGCAATTCGTTGATAGAGACCGATATGTTGTATCCATTCAACTGTAAGAATTCCAATTCGAGACGGTTCAGTTCAGATACAGGCAAGCCACCAACCTAATTACGGTAATTGCAATTATAATGGTTTGAGTCACCGTATCCCCAGAGTCTAAACCCATCCCCTTCCCTGCCTTACCTTTGCATAGCGGGTGTTGGTGTAAAAGATATCACTGAAGAATTTGCTTGAGACCATGACTCCAGAGATGATCAAGCGGTGGATGTTGTAAGAGTCGATGGTGAATGGTTGACCAGTAAGAGCTAAAGCGTTCTTCGACATTCGATCAAAGTATACCAGGAGGGATAAGAAGCATTCGTTGGCACAAGGGCAGTATTTCAGAATACGAGACAAGTAGGAGTAGATATCGATGGATGGAATAGACCTAGCATGGAAGAGTGTGTAGTTGGTGCTCCCACTGCCATTTTTAACGTTTTCATTGGTGTTTCCGTTGACCACAGTAGAAGTCGTAGTTGTTGTTGTTGTAGTACTGGTGTTATTTGTTGCTGCTGTTACTGTTGTTGCTGTCGTTGTTGGTATCATTTGAGTAGGATTAGAAGAGGAGCCGAGAGGAGAGGCTGAAGAGGATCGTCGCATGTCACTCGTTGTTCCTTTTCTTGCTGAGTGCGTTGCCTTGTTCAATTGGTCGTTTGCGTTGGTCATACGTTCCAACAAGGAAGCCAATAAGCGGATGGTATCACCAGTTGGATGTTGAGCGAGATCAAAAGTAGGTGAGAGCATGATGGGAATGGAGGAGACTTGTTCGTTGATGCTGGAATCACCTTAGGATTGAGTATCGTATGAATGTGCAAAGCGGTATATCCAATAAGAGGGTTGTAAAGAGGACGGCGGGTAACTGTGATTGTGGTGAATGGGTGCAAGATGAGGGGAGGGTATCAAGGATGAGATAAAGTGAATGACAGGGTAGTAGCCAAGAGTATACCGTTGGTCGAGATGGATAAAGAGTAACGCACGGGGTATTCAACAATCTTTGCAACAACAACAAAAAGAAGAAAGAAGAAGAAAGAAAAAGGAAAAGAGGTGGAATTCCAAAATATAAGAAAAAAGTGGAGATTGCCCAAACCACGTGAGCCTGTCGGACTCTTTCTTTAATATAGAGATAATCTTTCCCTCGACTGTTTGGTGTAATTGTAGGCATTCCATAGTCTATAACATGATATCTGGAAGAATCTAAAGCATGGATGGCCTAGTCAGTAGGGCCATGAGTGCTGGACAGGCCTAGAGTCGGCGTTTGAAAGTCGGATTGGTGGGTACAGAGTCTAGTTTGTTGGGCGAGTCGTTAATTGATCACATCGCTATGAGATTAACTACACGGCATGCCTACATTTGATGATCTAAGGTCAATGAAAAAGGGGGTGTGAGCAAGGTTACTAACTTGTAGTCCACCATCTTTCATTTCACCCACTTACAGTCGGGGTTTGAATTTGTTGACTTTTGTTGTTGTTTGTTGAACAAGGGGCGACTTTTTTTTTTTTTTTTAATTTTTTCTTTCTTCTTTCTTCCTCTCACCTCACCTTCCCCTCTCTCTTTGTTTGACATTGACCATGCTTCGAGGGGCTTCCATTCTTTCGACTACCACCCGCGTCGCCTCTCGCTCCATTAGATCACCTTTACTTGTAAGTCCTTCAATCTTTGGTACAAGTGCCTTTGATAGTTTGGCTTTATCATCGACACATCATGACCTTCTCCACCACTCACTGTTATTACTGTCTTTGTATACCATAGAGTCGATCTTATACAGCGACGACCAATGGCGGCGAACAAGCTGTCAACAAAAAGTCCGGTTCCCTCGCCAAAAAACTATTCTGGCTCACCTTCTTGGGTGCTGGTGCTTATGGTGGTGCAACCTATCTTGCTTTGAACAACGAAGCTTTCCACGATACCTTCACGACCTACGTTCCTGGTGGCGAACAAGTGCTTGATGCTTTAGAAGACGCTGCTGCCGATGCCGATGTCAAGGAATACTACCAAAAGGGCTTACAATGGAAACAACAAGCTTCTGATACTGCTTCTCAATTGGCTACTCATGCTGGCAACGCTAAGGAATCTGCTTTGGATTGGTACGAATACCTTGGTGACGTGGTAGCTTACTTGAAAGGCGACAAAGAAGCTGCCTCTTTACAATCTTCCTCCAACTCGACTCTAGACGGCGTAACACGAAAACAACCACGATCCTTCTCACCTAAAGAATCACCCTTGTTCGACCACATCGTCAACGGCGGATCGGCGGCTCGTGTACCCACCTTCAAATCAGCCAACGATGAACCAATAGTAGACGAACTCATCAAGACAGCGCAGCAACTGGTGAAGACTCTGAACGAAGTGGGTTTGACAGGTCATGCGAAGCGATTGGCGGATATTGTGTCCCGGGATATCAAGCTCATCGATCAAGAATTCCAGACGGTGCGTGATGGTCAAGCTCTGGTGCAATCCAAGGTGGCTCTTCTCAACAAGCACGCTGAAAAGGTCGACAAGAAGGTATCCGATCATTACGAAGCGTTGGTTGCCAAGGTGACGACAGCCCAAGACAAATCCAAGAAACGAGTGGCTGACAAGGCGGACAAACTGAAAACACTGCTCGTGGCCGAACAAACCAAATTACAACAACAATTGGTGGAGATGGGTCAACTGGAATTAGATAGTCAACGGGATCAAGCCATGGTCAAGCTCAAGGAAGATCTCAAGGTGCAATTGGTCGACCTTCAACAAAAGTTTGCCGACAGAGTCCATCGTCAAGTCGAAGAAGAACGTGGTGGTCGTCTTGCCAATGTGGATAAAGTGGTTGCCCATCAAACTCAACTGGAACGTATCTCGAACGCCAATGCCGAGTACTTGGACGACTCTCGCAAAGCCCATCAACTGCTTGTAGCCATCGATGCCTTGAAACGTGCCGCCTATGCTGGGAACAAGCAAGCCTTCTTACAAGAACTCCAGACTCTCCGTGTCCTTAGCCGCCCCGATAGCCCCTTCGCCAATCAAGTCGAAAAACGAAATGATGCTTTGGTGCAAGTCGTGGCCGCCAATATCTCCGAAACCGTGGCTGAACATGGAATCAGCTCCTTTACCCAACTTGTCGACCGCTTTGAAACCGTCTCCTCGGAAGTCCGTGATGCCTCTTTGATCCCTGAAGAAGGTAGCTCCATGATCTCACATATCATCTCCATTGCCCTCAGCAAACTTCTCTTCCCCAAGCATGGACTGGTCCCTGGTGACGATATCGAAGCCCGCCTGGCCCGTGCCGAATACTACTTGACTCATGGCGACGATCTAGAGAGCGCTACTCGGGAAATGAATCAACTGAAGGGCTGGCCTAAACACTTGACCGCTGATTGGTTGGATGCTGCTCGTCGTCATCTGGAAATCAAACAAGCCTTGGATGTCATGCGAACTCAGGCTGTCTTGAGTAGTCTGTTACAATTAGAATAGTCTTTTGGTTGCTCTTTTAGTGTTTGTGTGTGTGTGTGTGTCTTTAATAAAAATGGAAAAAAAGCTACTGCATGACATCTGTCGGGGTTTTGAATTGCATGAATGAATCACAAAAAGCATTGACAAACGCTGATCTTGATGATGTTTGATCTAATAATGAGAAGGTATACACAAGGTATCTTTTCTTACCATTGTCGTCAATTATACTGATCACATAGGTTTCACCGTCGGCTCGCTATTCCTTCCTCACTAACCAATTGTGACCCAAATGGTGGGACGGCGGCATTTGAACTCATGGATCCTATAAATGGGGGTGGGCAAAGAGGTTCCTTGACCATGGTCTTGGAATGAAAGGGACGATGAATGTATCAGCACCTGTCATTGGAAGCTATGAGTGTGCATTTGCTTTGCAAGAGCATCTTGGAATGGTAACTCCTTCAGAATCGATCTATATTGTGTTGTACCCTCAATAACTTTCAAAGTGACACATAGTCTGATCGTATTCAAAGAGCGGTCTGCTTCAAAGTTGTTCTCACCAATGACCAGGAAGAATGGATATTTATGTTGTTTGTCTCGCTCAATAGGCTTTCTTTGTCCTGTGCTAAAAGAAAGGAGGTCAAGGCGAATATCAGGCACCAGGGTTACAAGTGATTTTTCTTTTGGCGGGGATATAAATCCAATCCCGCTTTTTTCAATTTCTTTCTTTCTTTCTTTCTCTCTGTTTTCGCCATTGACATGAACTTGCTGTGTGTATTGTCCTTGTGTATGCTACTTCCTTGTGGTCTACTTTGTAGTGAAGGTATAGGAATGACCCATTACAGGCGTGTGCGCATTTAGCTAACTCTTGTACTTTAACTTTGTAGTGGAGCCTCTCAACATGACAGTAGCCTCATTACAACTTCTACGACAAGGTAAGTAATGTCCAGGAATCAAACATGACGGACGAACTCACTCGCTCTACATAGGGATAGAATCGACTGAAGCACACTTACGCCTCCGACAGCAAGCTTCAAATATGACCACTGACAGTGCACCTCTCTTGACGAGCAACGGCGATACCCTTACGAACGTGTTACGAACAGAGCCTACCAATCCTATTACTGCTATGGACCCAACACCATTATCAGCAGCACCACCACTCTCTGGTTCGACCCTAACTGAAGCAGTACATGAATCTACACTGAAGGCCAATGCGGATCCTACCGACCTACACGACTCTTCCATTTCGGTAGCATTGCCGACTCAACCCTTCCAGGCACCTACTATCACCAGTACTACCACAACCCTTGCTACAGTAACTCAAGATACCCTCGATCCTTCACCACAACAAGCAGAACCGTCGTCATCAAATTTAGGTTCAGATACATCGACTTCAACATTCACAACTACACCTACAGCAAACCCCCTGACTACCCTAACGACGACTATAGTGCAATCAACTGTTACATCTGTCAGTCCCACCCTTGTACTCGGCGACATGGAATGTGCAACCCATCCTCTCGCTCAGCCAGACGGACGCTGCCCTCCCGACCACTACTGTAATGCCGCTTTAAAACAATGCTCGGCTCGGCTCAACAATGGACAAGTGTGCGCCGCGGATTTTCAATGCCTATCTGTCTACTGTATGGAAGCGACATGTGCTGATCGACCCAGTGCCGCCGTTGGATCTCTTACTGGTGGTCAACTTGTGGGAATTACCTTGGGTTCCATTGGTGGTGCGATCGCATTGGTGGTGTTACTCTTGTGCTGCTATCGACGCCGAAAACGAAGATTGGCCGCTAAAAGAAATCGGGCGCTCCACTCCACAACGGAGATGGCCGGCAACCCACGACTTTCCAAATACAACTATCTGACACAGATCTTAGACGACCAACAATTAGACAACAGGGCCCCGTCCACCACCATCAATCAGCACTCCACCTCTTCTTTATCCGCATCGGCCTTACGACCACCACTGCCCTTCACTGGTAATTTGACTCCCCCACCATCGATCTACACCCCTTCTTTCCACGATTATCACAACCACCCTTCATCGGCTTCTGAAGGAATGTCCATTGATCACTCCTCTTATACCGATTCATTGGATTATCATTACGCCAATCATCATCGCACCAGTCTTACAGATACCACCGTGTCCTCGCGCCTCACAGATCAACCACCCTTGCATAATCGGAATAACCCGCTCTGGGACGATGCCTTGCCACCACCAACCTATCATCGTCAGCCTAACTATAACCACTAGTCATCCCTATTCAAACCATCAATCACTCCCCTGTACCATAGTCTAGATTAAAAAAGAAAAGTCTCATAATAAACTCCTATCATGGTCATAAAGAAAGGTTAGAACTTGCCACACCTGGTGATTTGCAGCTCTACGACTTTTAAAAGTCCGATTGGCTACAAGAATCACCTTTTCCGTCAACCCTTTTGTTTGCTTCTTCTTTGCTTCTTCATCACTTTTTTTTATTTCTTTCCATCGACAATGACACGTCACCACAAACGACTCGCACTTTATTCAATGCTCTTAAAGGACGAAGCAGGGCAATTCTCTCCTTCCCACCATCCTATCCATATTTTGCCTTACCATGACCAACATTTGCCTTTTGCCTCAATACTCTTTTTTTTTTTGGGTAGACCGAATGGGATGACATTGGATATAGGCTTTCTGGCAGCAGGACTGGGAGGACATGTGGTTAGATTAGGCATTGGACGCAAGGGAATACGAAAAACATAGGAAACCCTCACTGTTTTTTGTTTTTTAGTGCACTTACTTTTCCATGTAGATCTGTAGCCATTGTACTTTTAAAGCGTCCCACCACTTGATCCATACCACTCTTGGTGCTCAGAACAAAACTGTTGTGCTGGATGCACGATCCATAGTTAGTGATGCTGGTTCCATTGAAAATGGCTTTGGTAAAAACTATATCTTTTGGAAGTCTATGGTCTTAGGGCTAGATACAAATAGTCATAGTTATGGTAGAATAGACTGGTTATAATAAAATGTGGCTGTTGCCTGATTGTACAAGAATAATCCTCTTCAAGATAATTCCTGCAATTCCAAGGTTATCCTGCGTTTACAGGACCATTTTTTTCACTGTGTGAGTCTGAATAGTAAGGAGTCATAATATGAGTCTCTAAAGGGAAAGTATCACAATAGCGGAGATTACCCCTTTTTCTCATGTGTGGTCTATGATTGTAGAGCCTTCGTCACATACAATCATCACCTATCTAAAAAGAGTCTATTGGATACAACAGTCGCCAATGAAGAGTATGATATCCATAATTTCTCCAAACGGTGTAGATATTTGCGGTTACTTTCGCCTTGTCGTTGCTTGAATGACATGAGTTAGGTAGTATACGCAAAAATGTTTTCTTTCTTCATATACCGGTCCTCGAATTCGGATTCAAAGAAGTCCCAACCTGGATGGGAAGCACGGATAGCCAAAATTGAGTGGATCCAGTTAAAGCCATCAGACCGTGAGCTAACTTTTCGTCGTTAGACCACTTGTTGAGAGCAAACACCTTGTTAAGCATCATAAGCCTTTCGGCATACTTCTTGTCGATTAGTTCGGGTGGTTTAATTGACATTTCAGACAAAGTAGGTTAGAGGGAGAGTCATTCGCGGTGATGTGCCATGTCGATGGAAATGAAAAAGTGGTGAAGAACCATAGACGAAGCAAGGAAAAGATTTTCGCGGAAAAGTTATTCTTTCAAGCCAGAATCTGAGTTTGCAAATCAACAGGGCTGCATTTTTTTACCGTCGTCTTTATTGGATCTGCTCATGAGTAGTTTTGATAATATCAAATCCACATTAACTTGACAGGCGCAGGGTTCGAACCCTGCACCTTTGTACTACCACTTTGGACAAAACCGAGGATTTCAACAAAAAAGACATCACAAATCGGGCCATAACTCAGCCGGCGGAGCCCCAATCTGAGTTTGAACTTGCGGCGTTTACAAATGGGCTCCCTCCGGTCGTTTTGAGGGTAAAATGAGTGGTCTAGGTGCATTTCCGGGCGAGATATGTTGGATTGAAGTTTGGATAGATCTGTGGGGTCTGGAGCGATCTGTCGGAGTGTGAAGATGATATGAGGGGTAGGCTCAGTGTAGGCTCAGGGGGTGCATAAACTCCGCTCCTATAGTGGTAGGGTCAGGGGGTCCTAGGCTTATCACTGAACGAATGCCCTTTGGCAGTTGAGTTTTGGCAGGTGTGTTGTACTCGGTCATTGGCTCGATTCTGCCCAGCATTAGATCTCACAATGTTGGACATTGAAGGCATTAAGGAGCATACGATTATTCCTCGGCTTAATTAAGCGGGGGGATCATTTTGCCAGGTTACTGCTGAACATGTAATTGAAAAGTTGATCTGTCCGCTCAGGAAATGAGCTGACAGTGTATACCATCATTCTCCCGCCATTAGATCGTCAAAAGGATGGATGTGGGCCGAGATCTGAGAAATGATTTTTTTTAATTGCATTTTGCGTCGGGCCTTGAAATAAAAACATGAATGGTCGCTCGAGACAAAAAAGAAAAGTTTCGAAAACTTTTTTCTAAAAAATCGAGAATTAGATGGTGTCATTAGCCTACTGACTGACCTGTCTTCAAACTTGAACGGTATGGTCAGGAAGGCCGTACGAGCATGCACATGCCATTAGAATTGAGATTCGACCGGTTTGAAAAAGTGAAGCCCATGGCGGTGACTAAGCACAGGCCCTCACCCTTCCCTTTACGCTTGAGTAAAGTCATGAGCTTATCACCGCCATGGGCTTCAGATTTCGATTCGCAATCTAATGGCATGTGCATGCTCGCACGGCCTTCCTGAGCACACCGTTCAAGTTTGAAGACATTTCATCTAGTAGGGTCATGATCCCATCCAGTACCAAGATCTTTTGGAAAAAAAGTTTTCGAAACCAAAATGAAAACCTGAGAACGGTTCTCAACTTTTTCTGGCGGAGTTTTCCAACAGGCTGAAAAACGGCAAAAGTCAATTCAGAATTCACAAATGCCATTGCAGCTGAACTGCGCCTTGCAATTAGCTCCTTTTTGGCAGACTGATTCTGCTATGGTATATGATGTCGTATCAGCCAAACAGAGGCATACTTTAGAATAGTAAAGGAATGCTTTTTATTATAAAGGAAGTCTAAAGGAATGTATCTAAACTAATATAACACTAAGGTCGCAATAAAAGGGTAACCATGTTAACATGCATGAGGGAAAGAAACCATTCCCATCTTCCGACAGAAGAGAAAAAAGAAGATCCAGGAGAGCGGCGATTGAAAGTCATCTTTTGTTGAGTTTCGGATCCCGCCAGGATCAAAGTGACATGCTGTGACATAAAGCAAGAATGATGAATGATAAGAGTTCGTCATGCTGATGGTTGAATTGTAGATCGAATCGTAATCGAATAAGAAGTTCCTAAAAAGAGTGGAAACGAAACTAGTGTGAGAAGGGATCCATTCTTACCAGTTGAGAGACCACCCAAGGAAACAAAGTCAAGATGTAAAGGAACTGTGAGACAGATTCAAGTTCCATAACAAAGGGTTTGTATTTCCCTTGTATGAAACCAAGACCAGACATCGGTTCTACAAGAAAAGAAAAAGACAAGCGTCTCGATTAGAAAAGACACAAGACGGTGTTTGAAAATAAAAGAGCGAGACCGTTGTCAAACTTACACAAACCCACACTTGACACAAGAGAATTCATGCAGACCAGGGTTTCTGCCATAGCAACTGTCAAACCATATAAAAAGAAGATTGTCCATAGTTACTAGTTAGATCTTTGTATTCCTAC
>LT554937.1:96344-110545 GCA_900079185.1 Absidia glauca
ACTGGTTGGATCTCAATTCTAATGGGATGTGCATCCTCGCACGGCCTTCCTGAGCAGACCGTTAAAGTTTCAAGACAGGTCATTCAGTGGGCTAGTGACCGTTCACCATCACAGACCATCACCTTTCCCCCGCTTGAGTAGAGCCATGGGGTCCACATTTTAGCGTGGTTGAATCTCAATTCTAATGGGATGTGCTTGCTCGTACGGCTTTCCTGAGTGGACCGTTAAAGTTTCAAGGCAGGTCATTCACCAGGCTAATGACCGTTGACCATCACAGGCCCTCACCATTCCCCCGCTTGAGTAGAGCCATGGGGTCCACACTTCAAAGTGATTGTCCTGATTATGTGATTCAATTCTCTTGGCACATCATTAAGCAGGCCAGTGACTTCAGCCTGCAGGGTTATTAGCGAGATAAAATGTTTTGAAAAGTAGACCAAAGACCTGAGGAGGAGCACTTCACACCCGGCCGTCTTCTCCACGCTTGAATTTTACCACCATGATTTAAAAAAATGTCAAATGTGCTCATGGCCGGCGCACCCACTTTATTTCACACCCCGCACTTTTCAGCTTTTTGTGTGTCAAGGCTTGGCGCACCAGTTCCTGTCAGGGTTTTCGAGATGACTGGAACGCATTCAAAAGATTAAAGTCAGGGAGATGAGTTTTCAATTAAGTTTTATTGACGGAATGAGACTATGGTCAAATTGTCATGGAATAGCTATTCTAATCAATGAGCTACGGATGGGAGGGATGATAGTGGTGCTAAACGTATCGGTGGTATTGTGCATACCAGTTGGATCAAGTGGTGGGATGCTTTAAAAGTACAATGGTTACAGATCTACAATGGAAAAGTAAGTGCACCAAAAAAACATTGAGGGTTTCCTATGTTTTTCATATTCACTTGCGTGCAATGCCTAATCTAACCACATGTCCTTCCAGTTCTGCTGCCAGAGAGTCTATATCCGTTGTCAATCCATTCAATCTACTAAGAAAAAAATAGTTGCAAAAGGCAAATGTTGGTAATGGTAAGACAAAAGATGGGCAAGAGGGTGAGAAGGAGAGTGTTACCCTGAGTAGTCCTTAAAGAGCGTTGAATAGAGTGCGAGTCGTTTGTGATGCTGTGTCAATACCGATGGAAAGAAAAAAGAAGGTGACGAAGAAGCAAAGAAGAAACAAACAAATGTGTTGACGGTAAAGGTGATTCGTGTAGTCAAATCGGACTTTGAAATACAATGGGGCTTCCACATTTTAGGATTTCGACTTGGTCGTCCGTCGGAGGTTGAATTGAAATAAAGCCAGGAGGCCTTATTTCACCCCCTTTTTTTTATTCGCCTCTCTTTCTTCATCTCATCATTTGCACCATGAGCGACTCGCATCCGTTTATTGGTGGTCCGGGGGATGAACGGCAAGCTGCTCTCTTCAAAGGCATAGGTTGTTCTTTGGCGGTTGGTAGTGGTAAGTCCGCTTTGGCAATGGGCGCAAGTTTACCATTTTACTCCACCATAGGGATATTGATTGGTAGTAGCTTTGTGTTTAAAAAGAAAGGACTTTTGCAATCAACCGAACAAGCAGGTATATACACCACTGATGCCATTGTACACGTTCTCACACATTTCTCTTTAGGGGGCGTGGCCGGTGAAGGCTATCATTACCTACGATCTGTAATGTGGTGGGCAGGCATGATCCTTAGTAAGTACAAGCGACCTCTCACCCACTCGCTAAAGATCGTTTTGTTTGATAGTGATGCTCGGTGAATTATGTAATTTTGTGGCCTATGCCTTCGCTCCTGCCGTCTTGGTGACGCCGCTGGGTGCGCTCAGTGTGGTGATAAGGTAAGAGGGATCAATGCGTCTTAGTTTAAACTCAGCTGTCCTGTTAGTGCGATCCTGTCCTCGGTCTTTCTGCAGGAAAGGCTGACATTCCATGGGAAAACCGGCTGCCTGCAATGTATTATCGGTGCTGTGATGATTGTATTACATGCGCCAACGAATGCGGCCGGGGATTCTTCGGTGGAAGGATTCAAGCACCTCGTCCTCAGTGTTGGTAAGTGATTTATAGCGATGTCCCTTTATAGATCACCTTTGTAAGCTGTTTTTTTCTTTTATCAGGCTTCTTGGTCTACGCAAGCTTGATCATAGTGCTGTCTCTTGTCCTGATATTCTACTGTGGACCACGGTGGGGCAAAAAGAACATGCTGGTCTATATTTCGATTTGTTCCGTCATTGGCTCTCTCTCGGTGGTCTTTACACAAGGGTTTGGATCGGCCATTGTCTACTCGATTGGTGTAGCCAATCAATTCACCAACTGGTTTATCTACCTCATGCTCATCATTCTCACCTTCACCTTGGCTTTGGAAATCGTCTATCTGAACAAGGCCCTGAATCTATTTAACACAGCATTAGTGACACCGACGTATTATGTCATCTTCACCACAATGACCATCCTTAGCTCGACAATTCTGTTTCAAGGATTCAACGCTTCAGGGACCGATATTGCTTCTTGTGTGATGGGCTTCTTCTGCATCTGCTCTGGTGTAGCGCTTCTCCACCACTCTTCAGCATCTCCGCACGACAACAACAACAGCGAAACAGTGCAGCCGGTGGCACAACCAAGCAGTTTGCTCGACCTTTTTGATCGGGATTCAAAAACAGAACTTTCCGCAGGTCATCCCAACTTTTTTTCGGCTCCCTTCAATGGCATTGGACAGTATGCTAGCACCATGCGACTACGCCAGGGTTCCATCACTCGTCGCACAAGCACCGAGCCGCCCCCACTCGATGAAAAGTCATTGGCAACCTCACAAGGTTAGTTGTGTCTATACATGCTTAGAGTTTAATATTGGTCGATTGCTTTGAAATCAATAGGTGTCATCATAGAAGAGACAAGCCATACTGCTCGATCCTGTGAAGCTCTTGACAAGGAGGAAGTACCAAGCACTAGTTGGCCTGCAACACATCATCACAACCACAACCACCCGGTAAACGTCTTACGTTTTGGAAGGCTCGGCAATAAGACTCATGATGACGATGATCGCAAAGTTCTCGTCGATCCTTAGTGGTAGACTATACCCTTCCCCTATACCATTCCAACCCTTTTAATATAGCACTGTACATCTCTTTTAAAAGTCTAGTCAATAAACACTCGCCCTTTGAGGTAGTCAAATTAGTTTGTGGGCAAAAATTGGAGGATAGGTTGTGGGCTGTAAATGAATTGCCGGTGGCAATGGGACATGGAGGGGTGACTAATAAAAAGGGAGAAATCGTCGCGCAGGACTACACAGGCAGGATCAAACCTGAAGTTGGCATTTGAAATACTTTTTCGGAAGACCAGTGGAGTATTCTAAAGTTTGCGGACATGTACTGGTGATCATGATGCTCAAGAAGACGTTTATACAAGGCTCGGTGCTCATGATGGAACTCCACTCCTGCCAACCCATTTAACATTCAGTCCTCTCCGATCCAGCCCACTTGTCATTCAAAGGGTAATTCAGTATCATGGCATTAGAATGTAGTAGCATGCTCGCTCTGATATGTTGGGGATCTGCTGCAAATTGAAGCTCAGGAACACGATCCTGCCCACACACTCCTCCAACAATGTGCGCCTATGCACTCTAGATTTCAAACCCCGATTGGCCATAAGAATATTTTTTCTGCCCGTCCTTTTTTTTTTGCTCCTTCTTCCCCTCGTCATTACTTTTTTGCCTACATTGTCATTCTCTTTACTCCACAACGACGAACGAACGAACGAACGAACGAGCAAACGAAAGAACGAACGAACGAACGGTAACTCTCCTCTCCTCACGTCATGTTCATCTTTTGCTTACCATTACTAACTTTTTGCCTTTTGCATCGTTCCTCTTTCTTTTGACACTAGATCGGCTACGACATTGACGACGGCAATAGGGACGACGACGATGCTAATGACGACTCCACCACTGCTTCATGTCGCCCAAAAAGGCTCTTTTTAAAATTTTCAAATGTAAGAAAACGTGGGGAAACCCTCGCAATTTTTTTTTCGGTGCACTCATTCTTCCATTGTAGATTCTGTGACCACTGTACTTCTAAAGCGTCCCATCTCTGGGCCTAGTTGGTGCGCGCACACTACCACTGATACTTATAACACCGCTATTAACTCTCCCTCCTTCAATCCGTAGCTCATTACACTAGATTAGTTATTCCATGACAAGCCCTACATGACTTGACCATAGCGTCATTCTGTCAATAAAAACCTATTTGAGAAACAATCTCCGTGCCTTTACTCTTTTGAATGCGTTCCAGTTATCTTGGAAACTCTGACATGCACTGGTGCGTTGAGTCTTGACCGAATGCTACACATACGGAAAGTTGAAAAGTGCGCGGTGTGAAAAAAAGTGGATGGGCGGGCTTTAAACACAATTGACTTTTTTTGAAAACTTTTCAATTTTCAGTTGTACATCTTCAAATTCCACATGAAACGATATGAACCGTATATCTATTGAATGATACCAAGATTGAAGTATGCAGTACATGTGCTGTATTCTTCAACAAACACTACTGTACACAAATCCTAAAAACAGCGACTGGCCTCGAAGTTGGTTCTGATCCTCTAAAACTCAGCAAATCTGGCATCATTCGGTTGATAGGAAGCATTACTTTCTTCATGTGAAATTTGATGTGAGCTTTTTTATGACTTTGACGAGAAAATCCATGTCCAACAAAAAGTGGCCCTTTTCATGGGGGTGGTCCTTCCTTTTTCTAAAGGCGGGGGTTGAAAATTTTGCCGGCTTTTTGTTTTCTGAACTGGAGGATGCCAGTAACACATGATGTTTGTGCAGATAGAGTTCCAAAAACAAATTAGTCAAGTCGAAAAGCGAGATTTGCTGATTCATACACTTTAAAGTCAGTGAATCATCCACGAAACCGAACGTCCTTGGCATTATTTGATAGACTGGTAGCGCTCCTTTCGTTTTGTAAAATTTAAAGTTGGTTGTCTGTTTTGTTCACAAGAAATTTCATGCCCAAGACAAAAAGGCACTTTTCAAAGAGGTAATCTGTCCTTTCTGCGTACGGGTGTCTTAAAATCTTGTGAACACAACTAATCAGGGCTCTCTCCTTTTACGGAACGCAAAGTCATCATACCAAGTCTCTATGTTTTTTCGCATGGTTATCAACAAAAACAGGTGGCCATTTGGCTGTGTCGTTGAAGAATCGAGCTTCGACGACTGGGTTTAGAGATGATTGGAATTCAAACTCCGAAGGGTGTATAAATTTTGAAAGCACGAGTCAAAAATAAAACACTCCTCTTTCGCTTTGTGAAAAGATTCTAAACATGAGCTCACGAACCTTTATCAATCGAATGTCCAAAGAGTTAGGTAAGTCTATATAAATACATGTGAGCTTGTGCTTTAACCAACTTCTCTCCTGATTGATCTTCATGCACTTTTTATTTCCCATACAGGTGATCTTGAGCTCGATCCTCCTCCGCATATTATATGCCATCCAAGTGAAGACAATATGGCGCAGTTAGATGTCCGTAAGTGTTACTAACATAAGTACTTGTATGCTGCTGACATCCGCTTCTTACTCCTCATAGACTTCCAAGGGCCTCCTGGTACTCCATACGAAAATGGCCTCTTCCGACTTGATGTCACTGTACCCGAGACGTATCCCTTTGATCCACCGATGATCAGATTCATAACGCCTGTGTATCACCCCAACATTGACGACAATGGACGAATCTGTGCCAATGTATTGAAGAAAGGCAAAGACGATCAATGGAAACCATCGATGAATCTACGCACCACTCTTCTCTCTCTACATGCCTTAATGGGCGCTCCTAATCCCAACGATCCTTTGGATGCAGATATCGTATGTTATATGTCAATACTGGAAGACTGTGTTTGTGACAATACTAAAACATTCAATGTTTAGGCTCGTGAATACCAACAGGACTATGATTTATTTGTCAAGAAAGCTAGGGAACACACCAAGAAATTTGCTGTGGATTGTCCAGACAAGGTTTGTTATGGATGATCGTTGCTGGAAGGTATACTGACATCAACATCTTATTGTAGGTGGCACCAGTGGCGATGCTTTCTCCCGACAAAGATTCGTCTTTCTCTACAACTGACGATCGACACAACGACAGCTCCTCAGCAACATTTGAAGGCAACATATTAGGCAGCGTCAAGGATCCTGGCACTGTATTATCACAAGAACCAAAGTTATCCAACACCGCTATCGACTCCAAACCGAAGCTCAAATCCAAATTATCGTTGTCTCGCAAAAAAGTGTCGGTGTTATCATCTCAGCATTCAACAGACATGTCACAGCAACCCGCAGCCGTCAAAGATGAAAATGGCCATATTGTCAAGACTCGCATGGAATCAGTGTCATCCGGTGGGAATGTGGAAAATAGATCAAATGGCAAATGCGATAACCCGGAACAGCCAACCAGCCCCTCACTAATTGCAACAATCACCAGCTCGAAGATACCGGAAACGGTCCAAATTATAGATACAGCAGACACAGTAGATACAGCAGATACAGCAGATACAGCAGATACAGCAGATACAGCAGATACAGCAGATACAGTAGGCTCAGTAGAGACAGTAGATTCAGTAGGTTCAGTAGATACGGCAAACTTGGTCAACTCGGCAATTCCAGTACCTTCTTCGCCGTTAATCGAAGAGATACCATCATCACCGGTACGACCACCAGCCTGCGATCTAGATGTATCAACTGAAACAGCAACAGCAACTCACGATTACTCTCCCTCTGACGATGGTATATTCACTGACCTTTCCTCGCCATTTAACAGTGATCCTCTGCTACAGTCGAAAAGAAAACGAAACAAGATCAGCCTCAGTTGCAAAAAGAAATTCAAGGCCGCATGATTTGCATAGGTGAAGCTTCCTCGTCCCTCATCGCCTTTACCGTCCTTTGTAGTTAGCTGATTAGTCTACCCATACCCCTCCTTTACTTTTTTCCATCCTTGTATATAATGATTGTATCAATAAAAGTCTCGATTATGTGCTCTATCATTTCCCCTCGGCACCTTTGACACCTCTGTGCAGATCTGGCCATTAACTTTGACTAAAGCTTTTTCCCAGCCGGGATTATTCAACCTCCGACGAAATCTCTTATTTAAGCTCGCCGCCCTTCCCACCTCTTTCTTTCCCTCCCTTTATGCCTTCTACAATGACCATTCCTACCTTCAAGCACTTTGATTCGACGCTCCATTCTTCTGGCGTATATGAGTTTGTGTTCAACAGACCTCATATCTACAATGCTCTTAATGACGAAGTATACAAAGTAAGTTGGGAAACAAAGAGAAAGAAGGCCGGTCATCATGTTAAAAGTTTGCTGGTTGCTATTTTTTCTAGGAATGGATGGATGCTACTCTTTGGGCTGCCAAGGATGACAGAGTCAAAGTGTTTCTGCTGACTGGCCGTGGTAAGTTCTACTCCTCTGGACAAGAACTCAAAAGACCTGACTTTAAGCTCAGCGAGGCGGAATCCCTGAAACAATCTGTGACAAAGTATGTTGACAATGTGTATGAACCTTTTTACTAACCCACTATGGATTTTTTCTAGGCATCTGATTACAGCATTGATTGATTTCCCGAAATTGTTGATTGCGGCTGTCAATGGACCGGCATATGGGTTTGCTGTCACCAGTCTCGCTTTATGCGATGTGGTTTATGCAACACCTGATTCTACATTTACTACCCCCTTTATGAAACTTGGATTTGCTGCTGAAGCCTGCTCCTCTTACACCTTCCCAAAGTATGAAGACGAAAGGATGAATCGGTATACTTACACAGACGATGAACTTGTATTATAGGATCATGGGCATGACGAAGGCTAATGAAATGTTGGTAAGACATGGGTGAAAGGAATATCAAGTGTCTACAGATGATGCTAATCCTTTCTGTTGTATCAAGTAGCTGATGGGACGAACTATGACTGTGGAAGAAATGGTTGCTTGTGGATTTGTTAGTAGAACCATCGGCAAAGATCAACTCGCAACAGAAACACTCAAGCTCGCTGAAGAGGCGGCACGATTCTCACCAGCTTCTATGAAGGTAATCAAAGATTTGATTCGGGAATCCGACCGTCCACTACTTCACAAGATCAATGAAGATGAAATGGCGAAGCTGGTGTATCGGGTCCGTTCACCTGAATCCATAGCTAGTTTGAATGCCTTCGTCGGTAAGTGAAAAAGGAAAATGATGTGGATGGTACGAACTAATCATTTGTATTGTGATCAAATAGATGCTTCTGAGAAACGAAGAGCAGAGCGCCAAGCAGCTAAAAGCAGATTGTAATATAGACTAGGTTAGGATATAGTATAGCAACAGTGCCTATAGTGCTGGTAATAAAGATCTTCGGTGTGCTTGCATCAACCATCACCCCTGTTTACGCAGTTTGTTACTATCGTATCTTCCACGTCTTAGTGGTACCATCTCTTTACTCCTCCCTTTTCTATCTTCTCTTCTATAGTATAAACTCTACAAAGCATTTGGGATGATAACTCCGTCTCTCCTTCTACCCCCTTCTTTCTACATTCTCTGCCCCTTACTTCTATTTGAAGCTTAAATGACTTTTATCATCACCACTCTTCCTCTTTTCTCCTCATACGAGAAACATAAGTATCCTCTCTTCCCCTTTCGATGTATACCTGTCTCCTTTGTATGTAGCTTATCTTTCTCTTACTTGAATCGTCGCCCTGGCTTCTTTTTCCGCCTCCGCCTCTTATTACCCCTTTTTTTTCTTCTTCTTCATCTGTCTTCAGGAGAAAGGATATAAAACAAAACCAACACATTCCTTCCTTTTCTCTTTTTCATTGATTGGTTTTGATTCGTTTGTATTCAACATAACATATACTGAAGCATGAAGGTTACCTGGATGATTGTCGGACTTTTAAATGTTGCCGCCCTGGTAACTGGCCAATCTGGGGCACCCCAACAGCAACCGGTCGTATCTTCCTCGGCTGCGATCGGTAACTCACCTACAACTGCTCCTCCATCACTCGCATCACCAACCCCTTCACCTTCGGTAATAGAACCTACACAATCACCTTCTTCGTTGCCTCAGGGCCCACCAATCTTATGCTCAGATCAAACTGTGTATGTACTTGGTCGTAGCGTACAATCTATAGAATTCTTGCTCCATGCTAAACCTTTACTTGCATTGTACCCACTTAGATTTGAACTCTGCTTGAAAAACCAAGAGAACTACATCAAAGCCTGTCGAAATGATGGTAACCCATAACGAAAAAAGTCTGCATGATCTTACTTCGAACTCCGCTCATCCTTTTTTTTATGCCGATTCAAAAGAATATGCATGTCTTTGCAGGGTAAGGAGGAGGCGATCAAACGACAGGATAAGATAGGGATGTCTAACTGCAGCCATGCTTTTCTTTGTCCTACCTTAGTGGCACTCGAGTAAGCTGTCATGTTATGACAATTGCCCACAAGACGTTGGTAGACTCGAACAAAGCAGAGTGGTCAAAGACGCCTGCTCTCAGCCTGGAGCCAATGTGTAAGTATTACCCGTGCAGCACAATCAGGAAAGATAAAAAGGAAAAAGAGAACCTCCTCTAACCTGTTTCTCCTGATTATCGTTTACTTGGTACGATTGGCAACTTTTTCTTTATGCTAGTACCTTACCTGCACAAACTTGGATCCCTCCTTCAAGTTCGGTATTGCCTAGTGTCACTGGGAGCACTCCTGTGTCAGCAACTGCTTCATCTAACAACAATCACAAAAACTCGGGCACCCACCTTTCTCCAGTGGCTGCGTTTTCTCATTACAACGACATGTGCTTTTTGGCAATCATCTTGATGTTTGTTGGCTGGGTCTTTTGAATGAATCGTAGTTTGAACAGCGATTGGGCCATCGTTGTATGATAATGACAAAAACAGTAATCGTAGCGGGTAGCTTTGATGTTAGATCACTGATATTCGTGATCGTTAGTATCACAAGTCACTTCCCTTTCTTATATAGTAAAATAATGTCTTCTTTTGTTTCTTGAATACACTGATGCACTTTTACTTGCGTAACGCTTGGGCATACAAGTTCAGTACAATTGGGTTTTTACAATTCATGCCCGCTGACATATTAAATCTCCGACAGGGCATATTTTTTTCCCCAGCTGGATTGGTCTGATGATTAGTTCACTTCATGTTTAAACGACGAATAGAGCTCCCCCCTTCATGCAAAACGGATCTTTTGCCTTACGTTGTTGCATGTTCCTCACACAAACTAGATCATCATCAATCAAGGCGAGGTTTGAAATCAAGATCGTAAATCCTCGGTCGTAAATCAGTAGTCAAAAAGGTGAATTTGAAGTAGGCATGATGGTAAAAAGAGATCAGCACTCTGTCTTAATAGTCTGTCCAGTCCAATGTGTTCCTGATTGGTTGAATGCATTGAAAAGCGGGGTGAAAAGCGCTTGCTTGAGATTTCTTACGTCAACCCAGTGCGGTAAGGGCACCATATTTCAACTCCGATATGACCCCTGGCTGGCGGGGGGAAAAAAACAAGGCGGCCAACCAATCAAAAAATTTTCAATCTCATACAAAATAGCAAAAGTTGTTTCTCCTGTCTTCTTCTTTCTTTCTCTTTACTTTCAACCCCACTCCGGTGTACTACATAAAAGATGACTTCTTTCGTTGAACAAAACAAGTTTGCTATTGTAAGTGTACTCTCCCTTCATCCTTAATCTTTGAAGAGCAAAGGGTTGGTACCTGTGCTTTTTTTGCCCGCAGACACGATGACTTGTTGAAGCTAATTTGATGTGTCTTGGACCTTACATAGGATTTCCTCATGGGTGGTGTCTCCGCCGCTGTCTCCAAGACCGCTGCTGCCCCTATCGAACGTATCAAGCTTTTGGTCCAAAACCAAGACGAAATGATCAAGCAAGGTCGTCTCAACTCTCCTTACAAGGGCATCGTCGACTGCTTCAACCGCACTGTCAAGGATGAAGGTTTGGTCTCCATGTGGAGAGGTAACACTGCCAACGTTATCCGTTACTTCCCCACCCAAGCTTTGAACTTTGCCTTCAAGGACAAGTTTAAGCGTATGTTTAACAAGGATAAGGTCAAGGATGGCTACTGGGCTTGGTTCGCCGGTAACTTGGCTTCTGGTGGTGCTGCTGGTGCTTGCTCTCTCTTCTTCGTCTACTCTTTGGATTACGCTCGTACCCGTCTTGCTAACGATGCCAAGTCCTCCAAGGGTTCCGGTGAACGCCAATTCAACGGTTTGGTCGATGTCTACCGTAAGACCTTGGCTTCCGATGGTATTGCTGGTCTTTACCGTGGTTTCAACATCTCTTGTGTTGGTATCATTGTTTACCGCGGTAAGTTATCCCATACATTCGATTCACATTGCCATACTCATCTTCTTTCGTCGTATATCAGGTTTGTACTTCGGTATGTACGATTCCATCAAGCCCGTCCTCCCTGAAAACCTCAAGGACTCCTTCTTGGCTTCCTTCGCGTTGGGTTGGGCTGTTACCACTGGTGCTGGTCTTGGTAAGTGACGGACTGTCTTGGTCTTACAAAACAATCATCAGATCACTGACTTTGCTTCGACCTTTTTAGCTTCTTACCCCATCGATACTGTCCGTAGACGTATGATGATGACCTCCGGTGCCGCCGTCAAGTACGACTCCTCCATGGCCGCTTTCAAGGAAATCGTTGCCAAGGAAGGTGCCAAGTCCTTGTTCAAGGGTGCTGGTGCTAACATCCTCCGTGCCATCGCTGGTGCTGGTGTACTCAGGTAAACTATAGCAGGAAAATAAGAAGAGTGGGAATACCTGATGATGATGTGGTTACCATTGTGCTCAACTGCTTTATATCTCAACTTCTAGTGGTTACGATTACCTCCAAGTCGCTGTCTTCGGCAAGAAGTACTAGTTTGTTTAGTATATAAGGCCCACTTTTATATAGATAGTGGTGGTTTTACATAGCACGTATTAACTGTATGAATGACAAATGATAATGAAAAAAATACATTGCTATATTGAAAAGCCAATTATTTGTGTAAGAGATTGTAATGGATGGGTTAAGACTTGGATTAAGCGTTTGCCATCGAAAACGGCCAAACTTCTTTGTAGTTTTCAGATTTCGCTTCAAGGCACTTTGTAGGGGGATTCTCCAAGTAGAGGGGATTCTCCGCGCAGAGGCAACGCGCAGGGGCAAATAGGAAAGACGGAGTTTTAAATAGATTTGCGCAGGGGCGAAGGGCGTAAACTTAATTTTTCGTTGATTAGTTTGAAGAAAGGACAGACCTTGGAAAAAGATTTACTTTTTTTGGAGCTCATTTTTCTTGTGAACGGGATGGATAACCCAACTTCAAATTTGACATAGGCTCAGAGGTGCTTTTTATCTATCATCTGATGCCAAGAAAGCTTGATTCCCTTGGATGGTTTGCTGCTTTAGGTACCACTCCAATCAGTCGCTAGGGGGGGGGGAGGATCTTGTAGCGTTCCCGGTCGCATACAACATAAAAATGTCTGTTTCTGGGTATCAGTCAATACATATGCATTGCATCGTAATGCCTGTGAAATTTGACGGTGAGTTGTCAATCTTGTTTCTGAGAAATAAGCAACTCTTAAAAAAAAAATGGAGGCCAAAAGTCCACATTCTCGAATAGTTCAGATTTTCTAATTTTCAAACCCCGCATTTTGGGGGAAGGACAGACGTTGGAAAAAGCCTTACTTTTTTGGCGCTCATTTTTCTTGTGAATGGAATGAACGACTCAACTTCAAACTTGACATAGATATAGAGGTGCTTTTTATCTATCGACTGATACCAAGAAAGCCTGATTTCCTTGGATGACTTGCCATTTTTGATACCACTCCAATTGGCCGCTTTTGGGGAGGCTTCTCGGAGCGTTCATGGCCGCATACAACGTCAAAATGCTTGTTTCTGGGTATCAGTCGATAGATATGCTTTGCATCGTGTTGACTGTGAAATTTGACGGTGGGCTGTCCATCTCAGGTTCGAAAAATAAGCAACTCTACAAAAAAAAATGGACGTCAAAAGTTCAAAAAAATTTAATTTGTCAAACTCCGCTATTTGAAGAAAGGACAGACCTTTTTAAAAGGGGGAATGCTACAGACAGAACCACAGGGACAGAACCAATCTGTGTATGCTGAATTTTGCAGAAAATAAGGACTGATATGGTGGGGGACTCTCTGAGTCCCTGACTTGAGTCCCGGGCATAGCTGGGACTCAATTCGAAATGAAGATAAAGCCGCCCCGCCAAGCACAGGAACGGTCTTACTTTTCTCATCGGGAATCGATCGGCAAGGCCCTCTCTTCTCCTGGTATCAGGTCCAACAAAAACACACATATCAATTGCGGCTCATCAGTTCGTATGGCGGGTAACGTGTGTGGGAACGTGGATCAAAGGCGACGCCAAGGCCGATGGAGCAATACAACGATGGAGGCATATCTCACCAGTCTTCCAAGAGAAATGATGCGATCAATGGCAGGCTTCCACATTAATGGTTGATCCTTTCATCTTGCACATGCCGCCCTTAACCCACCTACCAGCCTCTGCAAGAAGTTGTTCTCGGCGATCGACGAATGACATGACCGACTGGCGGCAAAAGAATTCAGTCCTGGCGATCCTATTCAACCTCCCTTCGCTGAAAATGCATATGTACAGGTGATCATGGTGCTCAGGAAGACTTTTATACAAGACTCGGTGCTCATGATGGAGTTCCACCCCTGCCATCCCATTTGACACCATTCAATCTTCTCTGATCCAGCCTATTTGTCATTCAAAAGGTAAGTCCACATCATAGCATGAGAATGTAGTAGCATGCTCGCTCTGATATGTTAGGGATATGCTGCAAATTGAAGCCCAGGAACACGATCCAGCCCACACACTCCTCCAACAATGTGTGCCTATGCACTCTAGATTTCATACCCCGATTGGCTATAAGATTATTTTTTTGGCCCGTCCTATTATTTTGCTCCTTTCCCTCGTCATTACTTTTTTGCCTCCATTGTCATTCTCTTTACTCCACGACGTCAAACGAACGAACGAACGAGCAAACGAACGAACGAACGGTAACTCTCCCCTTCTCACGTCATGTTCACCTTTTGCTCACCATTACTAACTTTTTGCCTTTTGCATCGTTCCTCTTTCTTTTGACACTAGATCGGCTACGACGATGACGACGGCAATAGGGACGACGACGATGCTAA
>LT554937.1:111434-125454 GCA_900079185.1 Absidia glauca
GTCTAAAACACCAATGGTTTACTAGTTGCCATGAATCTAGTGACATGTACATAATCGTAAGGTCTATCTTCGCATACATACAAAGTTTTATTGGTACAACAGGATTAATGGGCTATGGTACAGACTATGTTTGAGGCCGGAGTTAAGCTAATGTGTACATGGCGACGGGTTGTAAAGAGAATGACTAAGCTACTGTAAAAATCAAGCAAATGGAGGCGGACAAAGACGGCCAAGTTGTGTAAAAGTATCAAAGATAGTAGAGGAAGGGTGAGGGCAAAGATTTGGTACACTTTTGTTAGTAACTTGGACTACGAGATTCTACAATGGAATGGGAGTGCACCTAAAAAAAAAATTGCGAGGGTTTCCCCATGTTTTTTACATTTGTAAATTTTAAAAAGAGCCTTTTTGGGCGACATGAAGCAGTGGTGAAGTCGTCATTAGCATCGTCGTCGTCCCTATTGCCGTCATCATCGTCGTAACCAATCTAGTGTCAAAAGAAAGAGGAACGATGCAAAAGGCAAAAAGTTAGTAGTGGTAAGCAAAAGGTGAACATGACGTGAGAAGGGGAGAGTTACCGTTCGTTCGTTCGTTTGCTCGTTCGTTCGTTCGTTTGTCGTCATGGAGCATAGAGAATGGCAATGGAGGCAAAAAAAGTAATGACGAGGGGAAGAAGGAGCAAAAGTAAAAGACGTGCAAAAAAAACACTCTTACACCAAATCGGGACTTGAAATCTAGAGTGCAGGCACACATTGTCAGAGGAGTGTGTGTGTTCCTGAGCTTCAATTGCAACAGGTCTCTAACATAACAGAGTGAAGATGCTACTACATTACTACATTCTGATGATACGGTGTTGACTTGGCTTTTTATTTCAAGTTAGATAGAGTCAGTACATAAATGTGAAGCTAAACTAAAATGGAGCGGGTATACAAAACTTTTTGCTATTGAGCACGTTCAATTATGAGCGGTATTCCACCAATGGGCCGCAAAGATATGGTCAATGCTGTCCTAAGTTCGAAACCAGGTTTAGGGGTAAACTTGAAGTTCTTGATAAGAATGGCCACTATAACTTTAAACATGATAGTTGCAACTCTATACCCTATGGCAGCCAAAAGAAATGTCTAGTTAGAAGACATTATCAACAAAAAGCCTGGGTGATCGTTTACCAACGCAGCTACGAGCTATAATAAGGGGCATGGCGTTAGCTCCCTCCTCATTTTCTTCCGCTCCTTTGTTCACTTACGACCAGACCCAAATGGGAAGTAAGCATATTGGCCGATGTTTTTTGCCGGAGTACAATCCCACCGCGAAGGTATATACTGATTACAGTCGTCGCCCCATTGTGACTTGTCGAAGTGATTCACCAAGCTGCTAACGAGAAATCGAGTTCCTTTAGTAAAGACCTTATTGTTCCACACAAAATCCTTTTCTGCGATTTTTGCACCAAATGGTACCGTGCTATAACAACGAAGGGTCTCCTTGAATACGTTGCTAAGGAGCGGCAATTTGTTGATATCATCATAGCAAGGCATATCAGTTGGACATTCGTCTTCAGGCGACAAAGAATGGAAAATCTGTCGGACTTCTTGGCGGAGTTGATCTTGAAGATCTTGATTTTGAGCCAACTCGTAGAGAGCAAAGGATATAGCGGCATTTGTCGTTTCGTTTCTACAGTACATCATTATATAAAAAAAAGTCGACGAATGTGAGTATCATACATCACTCATCGATCCATATCTTTGCATATTGGACTTACCCCGCACCCAAAAATAGGACACATTCGTCACGTATTTCATCGACCGTCAACCCATTTCCGGAGGAAGATCGCATATTTTGCACCAAGAGAGACAGTAGATCCTTCTTTTCCTTGACATCAGGTTTCTGGGAAGCATCAATTACCATTGCACGTGCCTCTGCTCTGACAATCGATAAACACCAATTCATACAAAAGACCCGCGGTATGGGCAAATAGAGTAGCCAGGGACACGTCATGATCAGCATATTGATTTTCGGATGGGCCAATCCAGCAATGGTCAGAAACGCATGACAGAGACGATTCTTTTTGGGGTTGTTCATGCAGTCAAACTTCTGGCCAAATAGAGCGTTTCCAATCGATTCCATTGTCAAAAACACCAGTTCTTCAGATACATTCACCTCAGAGGGAGAAGAGGAGCATCGTTTCCACCATCGATGTACAAGTTGCTGAGTGGGAAGAAGAATAGACGGCACCATTTCCCGGACCGCTTTCAATCCAACGCTAGGGTAGACCAATTTACGCTGGTGTCGATGCGCATTCCCATCCAAGTTTAAGATGCCGTCGCCTAGAACCCGGCTGATAAACTTTTTGAGTTCAGGTGGTTTTGCAAAGTCTGTTTCTTCGTTGGACAAGATGTGTTTTAGCAGCCCAGGATCGGAGACAAATATATAAGGTTTGTTGCCAGGCACAAAGATGCGATAGACAGATCCGTACTTTACTGCCCATTCATGAAGCTTTTCCCCTCCCTAAAGATATGCATAATGTGAGTGCCAGAATGATTTGAATGGGTTTAAAGTCATCTACTTTACGTTTTTCGATCCTATTTGCCTCACGTGCCCTAAAAAAGGTGCCCAGTGGTCGGGTGGGGGACCAGGAAGTCGATTTATAGGGTCCAAATAGAGCCGGTAGACCAAATAGTAGCACACCACGTAAGCTAGATACAGTAGTGATATGTAAGCTATCGCATGCTGAAAGGAAGTTGACCATTCGGTGATACTGATAGTTTGAGATCGGAATACGCTTGCCAATGATTTATTTTCCATGACAGATTGGAGCAGCTTGAGTATCGCCATTGTAAATAAAGTGGAGGGTGAAAAGGGACGATGTGAAGTGTCTTTTTATAAAGACAGAGTTGATATTATATGCCCCACCCAAATGGAGCGATTCGATTGGTCCATCGCTTGTGCCCTTAATCTCAGAACTTAACATAGGGGTCCGACTGCATAATGCATTGATAAACTATCTGTTGGTAGCAACGATGACCTTCTACCATTATGCAAGGGCAGGAAAAGCTTTTGTTAAGGAGAAGACTGTATGTCAAAGATTTTCATTCTGCATAGTCCTCTGAGGTGTACAACAGTTGCGAGTAGGACGTAGGATAGGTTAGTTAAACACAGCATGACATGAAATGATTCAAGTTGATCATTCATGCAATAAATCCAGTGGATAATCCACCTATATGATCTGCCGTATTCCACCAGGTGAAATGATAAAGTCTCGGCCCACTATCTTGCACATTGACGTATTCCATCAGGATAGAAACAGAAAAGGGGGGGGTGAAGGGAAGTGAAGCAAATACAGGGATTGGAAAGTGTCTCCTTGTGGGTAAAACACCACTTTTTTGTATAGATTTGCCCTATTTCTCAAAACCGAGATGGATACCTCACCTTCAAATTTTACAGCAAACACAATGCAACGCATATCTATTGTATAATACCAATATACATGCACTTTTATGTCGTATGTGTCCGTGAACATTACAAGAAGCTCCAAAAAAGCGACTGATTGGAATGGTATTGAAAACAGCAATTCAACCAAGTAAACCAATCTTTCTTGCTATCAATTGATAGATACAAAAAGCATCTATTACCATGTCAAATTTGAAGTAGTTTGTCTATCCCGTTCACAAGAGAAAAGACAACCAAGAAAAGTGGGACTTTTCTTAAGAGGTTGGATGGTCTACAGCAAACCGAAAACCTGTGAACCGACATTTCAGACTCCGTGATTCGATCAAAAAATTTGAAAATATGAAATTTTTACCCCAATTTTTGGAAAGAAAGAATTATTTCTCAGAACTGAGATAGACAGCCCATTCTCAAATTTTACAGGTAACACAATGCGATGCTTGGCTATCGACTGATACCTAGAATCACGCATTTTCATATCGTATACACCCGTGAATGCTACAAGAGCCCTTAAAAAAGCGACTGATTGGGGTGATACAAAAATTGGCAACTCATGCAGTAAAACCATGCGGCTTTGATATCGATCAATAGATAAGAAGCACATCAAAGTACATGTTAAATTTGAAAACCGGGGGTCTACTCCATTCAGGAGAAAAATCAGATGCAAAAATAATGTGACATTTTCCAAGGGGTTAGTTCCCTGTCAATTTTCCAAATGGCTGGGCTTGAAAATTGAAACTATGAAAATGTAAACCTCTTTTTGTAAAGAGTTGCTTATTTCTCAGAACCGACATAAACAACCCACCGTCAAATTTCACAAGCATTACGATACAATGCACACCCATTGACTGGTACCCAGAAACAAGCACTTTTACTTTTCATGCTGATGTGAACGCTGAAAGAAACCCCAAAAAGCGACTGATTGGAGTGGTATTAAAGAAGGCAATTTACTCAAGAAACCCGGCCTTTCTTGGTATCAGTCGATAGATAAAATACACTTATGAGTCTATGTCAATTTTGATCGTGGGTTGTCCACGCCGTTCAAAAAAATTGAGATCCAAATAAGTGAGACTTTTTTTCCAAGGGGGAATGCTACAGACAGAACCACCGAGACAGAACCAATCTGTGTATGCTGAATTTTGCGGACAATAAGGACTAATATGGCGGGGGACTGACCCGCCAGGCACAGGAATGGTCTTACTCTTCTCATCGGGAATCGATCGGCAAGGCCCACTCTTCTCCTGCTATCAGGTCCAACAAAAAAACACATATCAATTGTGGCTCATCAGCTCGTATGGCGGGTAACGTGTGTGCGAACGTGGATCAAATAAGACGCCAAGGCTGATGGAACAATACAACGATGGAGGCATATCTCACCAGTCTTCCAAGAGAAATGATGCGATCAATGGCAGGCTTCCGCATAAATGGTTGATCCTTTCATCTTGCACGTGCCGCCCTTAACCCACCTACCAGCCTCTGCAAGAAGTTGTTCTTGGCGATCGACGATATGACATGACCGACTGGCGGCAAAATAATTCAGTCCTGACGATCCTACTCAACCTACCTTCGCTGAAAATGCATATGTGCAGGTGATCATGGTGCTCAGGAAGACTTTTATACAGGACTCGGTGCTCATGATGGAGCTCCACCCCTGCCATCCCATATGACACCATTCAATCTTCTCTGACCCAGCCTATTTTTCATTCAAAAGGTAAGTCCACATCATAGCATGAGAATTTAGTAGCATGCTCGCTCTGATATGTTAGGGATATGCTGCAAATTGAAGCTAAGGAACTCGATCCAGCCCACACACTATGTCTATGCACTCTAGATTTCATACCCCGATTGGCTATAAGATTATATTTTTTTTGCCCCGTCCTATTATTTTGCTCCTTCTTCCCCTCGTCATTACTTTTTTGCCTCCATTGTCATTCTCTTAACTCCACGACGTCAAACAAACGAACGAACGAGCAAACGAACGAACGAACGAACGGTAACTCTCCTCTTCTCACGTCATGTTCATCTTTTGCTTACCATTACTAACTTTTTGCCTTTTACATCGTTCCTCTTTCTTTTCACACTAGATCGGCTACGACGACGACGACGACAATAGGGACGACGACGATGCTAATGACGACTCCACCACTGCTTCATGTCGCCCAAAAAGGCTCTTTTTAAAATTTTCAAACGTAAAAAACATGGGGATACCCTCGCAATTTTTTTTTTAGGTGCACTCCCATTCCATTGTAGAATCTCGTAGCCCAAGTTACTAATAAAAGTATACCAATTCTTTGCCCATACCCTTCCGCTACTATCACTGATAATTTTACACAGCTTGGATGTCTTTGTCCACCCCCATTCGCTTTCTTTTTACAGCAGTTTAGTCATCCCCACTACAATAGCTTGTTGCCATTAGACATTAGCTTAACTATGACCCCAAACATAGCATGTACCATAGTCCTTTAGTCCAATCCCATCAATAAAACCTACTTGAATCATCCTACAAAAGACGTTTCTCAAATCCATAACCATGACAATACCATGTACATTATAAAGACCAAACTACAGATGAGTAGCTCATCATTGACAACTCCTAAAACACCACTAGTATACTAGTTGCCATGAATCTAATGACATGTACATGATCGTAAGGTTTATCTTCGCATACATACAAAGTTTTATTGGTACAACAGGATTAATGGGCTATGGTACAGACTATGTTTGAGGCCGGAGTTAAGCTAATGTGTACTGTACATGGCGACGGGTTGTAAAGAGAATGACTAAGCTACTTTAAAAATCAAGCAAATGGAGGCGGACAAAGACGGCCAAGCTGTGTGAAAGTATCAAAGATAGTAGCGGAAGGGTGAGGGCAAAGATTTGGTACACTTTTATTAGTAACTTGGACTACGAGATTCTACAATGGAATGGGAGTGCACCTAAAAAAAAAATTGCGAGGGTTTCCCCATGTTTTTTACATTTGTAAATTTTAAAAAGAGCCTTTTTGGGCGACATGAAGCAGTGGTGGAGTCGTCATTAGCATCGTCGTCGTCCCTATTGTCGTCGTCATCGTCGTAGCCGATCTAGTGTCAAAAGAAAGAGGAACGATGCAAAAGGCAAAAAGTTAGTAATGGTAAGCAAAAGATGAACATGACGTGAGAAGAGGAGAGTTACCGTTCGTTTGCTCGTTCGTTCGTTTGTTTGACGTCGTGGAGTAAAGAGAATGACAATGGAGGCAAAAAAGTAATGACGAGGGGAAGAAGGAGCAACATAATAGGACGGGCAAAAAAATAATTTTATAGCAAATCGGGGTTTGAAATTTAGAGTGCATAGGCCCACATTGTTGGAAGGGTGTGTGGGCAAGGGCAGTTTTATCTTCATCTCAAGTTGAGTCCCATCTATGACCGGGACTGAAATCAGGGACTCAGAGAGTCCCCCGCCATGTAAGTCCTTATTGTCAGCAAATTCAGGATACGCAGGTTGGTTCTGTCCGGACGGTTCTGTCTGTAGCATTCCCTCTTTTTCCAAGGGGATGGTCTGTCCTTTTTCCAAATGGCGGGGTTTGAAAATTCAAAGATATGTGGAAAAAGTGGACTTATAGCACTCTCAAACTCTGACAACTTCCCCTCTCACCAGAAACTCTTATCATCTGTCTGTAGCATTCCCCCTTCTTATGTGCCCGTGGCAACCCATTATACTTTATGGCTTTTCGCAGAGTTTCAAAAACACATGATCAGTTTTATCGACCTGGAGTGTTGTTTTGACTTCCGGACGTTCTTTGATCTGTGGATGCCTTGCCTATTCACGACCTCATTTTGCTGGATGATAATCGAAGGGCCTGTGTATCGGGAATGAGGAGGTGTACAAATAGATCATACATTCATCTAAAAAAAGCGGGTATGATGTGATCCTCAGTTACGAATCAGTCTCTATGCTGCTTCGCCAATTGGTTACACAGAATATCTTAATACGAGATCGATCCATTCAACTCCGAAAAATAAGGGCAATAGACGAGATTGAAGGTTCATCCTCCCAGGGCACGATTATAAAGCATCTGAGATAGCCTCACCATACATAGAAAGCCAAGGAAATGAGGCTGAATAGTCACCCGAACTGAATCCCGAAAGAGAAATGGATGACTGACAGGTGGTATGCCGAGAAAACAACTCTTTGGCATGCAAGTAAGCAATAATCAGATAATAAAAACACATCGTGGATGGTGCAATGATTGTATAATCATTAAATCTGTACATCTATGACTTATTGACTATATGCAAGATTATCGTAAAAAGAAAGAACTACCATTTGAGGTGAAGGCTGGTTTGAGCCAAATGAGGAATCAGTTTCAGCTCCGACAGGCTCAGTTATAAATACCATTTGGACAGCCTTTTCTTTGCCCTTCCTTTTTCTCGAACGCTATTGACAATGATCCTCTTTCCATCATTGGTACTTCTTATCTGCTGTGCTTTCAGTTGGTCTGAAGCCCGAGTCGGTGGATTCAACTATGGGTAAAGCAAGAAAACACCGAGGAGAGCACCGATTTGGAACCCTTTTACCCTAAACCGAAACCGCCCTACTTGATGATCTAACTTGTTTACCCTTCACCATAGCCTAAGCATGAAGAACCAATTCCTGGAAGCTTCAAAAGATACGAACCAGAAACAAAGGGAGTCCAATTACACTACTTACTACTTTGAGCAACCTCTTGACCATCACAATCCCTCGAACAAGGCAACTTTCCGTCAACGCTATTGGGTAGACACCACTTACTACAAACCTGGGGGACCTATTATCTGTAAGTGACACTAAAAAGGAAGAGACCTGGTTTCATCCAAATTGGTGACTGACGGCCCTTTCGTTCTAGTCAACAATGCTGGTGAAGGAAATGCATACCCTGCTGATGGTCTTTTGCAGCGATCGGTATTCAATCTTATGGCAAAGGAAATGGATGGTATTATCATCATCCTGGAACATCGATTCTACGGTGAATCGCATCCTCCCCTTGTAAGTCAAAAGTCAGTTGGAAATTATTGAAACGCCGATGCATGAATGTGAACTCCGCTCAACTGCCTCGCCTACCATTAGAGTGAAGAACCCCAATGGCAATACCTTAGTGCTAACCAATCGTTGGCAGACATGGCTAGATTCATGCAACAAAAGAACATCAAGGGTATCAAAGGAGACGTCTCAGCCCCCAAGAACAAATGGATTGTCCGAGGTGGATCTTACTCTGGCAACCTGGCTGCATGGATGCGATTGGAGTACCCTGACCTTGTTTATGCCGCTGTTTCATCGTCTGCCCCTGTTCAGGCTCAGTATGACTTTTACCAATACTTCAATCCCATCATCCAATATGGTCCCCCTCGCTGTGTGAAAGCCCTTCATGACATTGTGGAAAGAATCGATCAGTTCTTCGCTGGTCACCCCTCGGACGCTCAAAAAACCCAATTCAAGGCCGGATTTGGCGTGGATGACTCGACCCCCGATATTGATTTTGCCGATCGTAAGACAAAAAATAAAAGTCCAAATCGGGAAAGGTCGGGATTTTTATTTCTCGTCGCTTTTCATGTCTTTCGCTCTCTTATGTTTAACCCATCATTGTCTCTTCGCTCTTTTAGTGGTTATGGGACATGCTCTTGGTTTATGGCAAAGTGCGTCCCCTAAGAGCTTCCCCTTTGACGAAGTGTGCTCATTATTCACCAATGTCAAGGATCGTAAGAAACAGTTCCAAGTGTACCAGAACTGGGTGAAACGTGGTCTTGCGAAGGAAGCGAAACAAGATGGCGGACAAACCACCACCAATGGCACTGATGTATCCTCCTCTTCCGAAGATCCTTATTTGAACTCGTGGATCTGGCAAGTGTGTAGTGAATTTGGTTACTGGCAAGATAGTCCTTCTCGTTCCTCTCCTTGGTATAACCGCCGTGTGACATCCAACCTGGTCACCACGCAGTATTACGATGAACAATGTAATCAACTCTTCAAACGCACCACTCCTCCTGCAATCCAATCCGTTAACGACTACTACCAAGGCTGGAACCTTCATTTGAATCGCACAATCTGGATCAACGGTGAATGGGGTAGGTCAAAAGAGTAAAAGTATGTCAAAGAAACCTCTTACCTATAAAGTATGTATCTTTTGTTTTCAGATCCTTGGAGACCTCTAAGTGTGGCAAGTGATGATGCTCCCAAACGACAAAACTCTACCTTTGAGTTGTCTCTGATCATTCCCCATGGTGTCCACTGTTATGTAAGCAAAGAAAGATGACGATCGCTTAGTTTGATCTGACACTATCTACCCTTTTCAACGTATCAATATGTAGGACTATAGCACTTCCCCTGGTTACAAGAACAGTCTCACCGAACTACACAACTTGACTATTTCCACCCTCAAGGACTGGCTGAAATAGGTGATTCCCTCTTGTATTAGCATGTAATATATCTTTCTTTCTTGTATATCTCTATATTGACATGTGTACGTTATTATCATGTGTGCTTTTGCTACTTCATAAAGCTATCACTCTTCTCTCCTTTGAGAAATTCAATCACTCGTTTGTCGTGTGTGTGTCTAAATGTTGGTGTTACGTTGATGGTGTTCCTGATTTTACAAGGCCCCGCGTGTACTGAAAAGGTTTCGGTCATTTGCATGAACCGGTTCCTGGCGGAGTTTTAACTTTAAACTACGCCCATCCTATTTTATTCAAGGTTGGGACTCGTCACCCTCTTCTCTTTTTCTTCTTCTATTTGTCTTCTCAAGTCAGTATTCCAATGGTCAACGATACTTCCTCTTCCGTCATATTAGATAGCCAAGGCAAACCTAACGACAAGCCCGCAATGATTGACAAGACCTTGCCTCAAGTCATTAAAGAAACAACCACTGAAGCGCAGGCAGCCCTCGACGATCCTTTTAACTTCGAATACTCCATCAAGACTGTTGCTGTTGTTGGTGCTGGTCCATCAGGGGTAAGCAGTAGCTGAGATACTTTCTATATACGCTAATCAGCTTCCTTGCTATAACTTTGAACTCTTATAGTTGGTCGCAGCAAAAGCGCTTTTGGAACAAGGCTTTAAGGTCCAGGTGTTCGAACGAAACAGCAAAGTGGGTGGGATATGGTAACGACAAAGGAATCTCTTAAAACAAGCTCTTCTAACATCAGTTGGGACTATCATAGGGTGTTCACTGAGCCTGCCGAAAACGAACTCTATATTCCGACCGGGACCGAAAAGCAACAAGATTGGTTGGAAAACGATGGGAACAAAGCACCTCCTTGTGATCATTCCTCTGGTGAAACACAAACGACGAATACCGAAGAGATTGAACAGTGGCTCCAGAACCATCATCACCCAGCAACAGCATGCTACTACGATCTTACCAACAATACTTCGACACCTTATCTTGGATCCTTGGAATTCCCATGGCCCGACGGTACTCCTTACTTTGTCTCTCATTCAGCGGTCCAGAACTACTATCAAAACTATGTCACTCACTTTGGCCTGAACGAGCACATTCAGTTGAACACGGCTTTGGACAACCTGGTGAAAAGGGGGAACCAATGGGAATTGACATTGACTCGGGCAACTACAACCGGCGACGAACAAGTGTCCATCCACCAGTATCAAGCAGCATTCGATGGCGTTGTCTTAGCTACCGGCCAATTTCAAACTCCGGTCATGCCTATAATGGATGGACTACAAGAATACGCTTCTCTCTTCCCTGGTAAAGTCATTCACTCTAAGCAATTCAAAAGAACAGATGACTTGGAAAACAAGGTATGCAAGAGCCACTCTTTTGACACCTATATCATATCTTAACTTAATTTTTTTCTCATGCACACATAGAATGTCTTGGTGGTGGGTGGCCGAGTCTCTGCTGTAGATATTGCCCGCTTTGCATCAACCATCGCCAAACGGGTCCATATGGCTTACAGGGGTCCATTCATAACCGGCGTGTTTATTCTCGATCTCATTCGCTCGGTCCTTCCAGAATCTGTGATCCACAAACCTGGTATTGAAGGCTTTTGGTCCAAGAACGCTGAAACGGGTGAAACGGAGGTAGATGGCACAGTTACATTTACTGATGGATCGACATTGAGCGACATTGATATCATTATCTTTGCCACTGGGTATAGATCGAAGCACACCTACTTTGGTCGTTCGCGCACTTGGGCAGCGGACGAGGATAAGAAGAATGGGGATCGCTTTACCGCCAGGGTCGACCCGGATTCTCCTCTCATCATCATGGACGACAGGATTGTCTACAATACCTACAAGTAAGTTTGGGGAATGAATAAAGTGAACCGAAACTCATTATTTGTAGGGATATCTTTTTGATCTCTGATCCTACGCTGGCATTTGTAGGCGCCCCCCGGCACATTACCACCACCCCTTTTTTTGATTACCAAGCCCAAGCCATTGCCCGTGTCTGGTCTCAAGCTGCCTTGCTCCCTTCCAAATCAAAGATGGTGGAATTCTCATTGGCTCGCACGGAGGTGTGCGCGGTGTATCGAATGGACCACGAATCCGAACGCCTGCGCTCTCAAACCCTACTCCCCTGGCTCAATCTCCACGCTAGTAAACTGGTACCAGATCTCCATTTACCTACTTTGGAAGGCCCACCGGACACCATGGAAGCAGTCTGGGCAAGAAGTATAGTCCTCTATCCAGAATTCGTCAAGGATCAAACGCAAGCCATCGCATTGGAGTATCAACGACGAAGAATGGAACACTTGGACATCTAGCTGGTTGTCGCTCGCTCATGTAGTTTAGACACTTGTAGTTTAGTACATTGGTTGCATATATTAGTCTATCAGTACAGTATGAACTTTGTTGATAGTAATAAACTCCCTCTCCCTTGTCCTAGCCACAAAGGTCATCCACCGACTCTGAACCACACACATTGACGGTATTAAGACGCATGATGTGCTGTACTCATCTGTATCCTGTAGTATAGCCGTCAAATTGTCCCTTTGTGAGTGAGAAGCACCAAGGGTGGTTAGAACTTGGCGCACCGGTTGATTTACCGTCCCACTGGATTTCACACCCCGCTTCCGCCTATTGTGGATCTATGTTGTGCGTTTAGACTGAGATAGTCTAACGCTCGTTTAGTAAATTAGTCTACTTTTTATGTAACATGCTCATATTACGCAAGAAACATGCATTTTGATGTCGAATGGGTCCATGAACGCTACAATAAGCCTTAGAAAATCGACTGATTGAAGTGGTACATACCAAAAAAGGGAGCTCATTCAAGGAAACCATGCGTTCTTGGTATCATGCAGTAGATACGAAGCATGTTCAAGTCCTTGTCAAATTTGAATGCAGGTTGCCCATTCAGTTCGGGAGAAAAAAGAGACAAAAAACGTTTTCCAAAGGGATGGGCTCAGTCCCTTTTGTTTTGTAAAGAATGCCATATTTTTTAGCACTGATATGGACAACCTGCATTCAAATTTGACAAGGATATGAACGTGCTTTGTACCTATTGCATGATGTCAAAAAACAAGCATTTGGTTGTCGAATGGGTCCAGGAACGCTACAATAAGTTTTAAAAAAGCGACCGATTGAAGAGGTACGTACCAAAAAGGGAGCTCATCCAAGAAAACCAAAACGTTCTTGGCACTATGCTATAGATAGGAAGCACGTCCATATTCTTGTCAAATTTGAGCGCAGGTTGTCCATTCAGTTTGGGAGAAAAAAAAGAAACAAACCTTTTCCAAAGGGATGGCTCAACCCTTTTTTTTTTTGTAAAGAATGACTTATTTCTCAGAAATGAGATAGACAGCCTGCGTTCAAATTTGACAAGGATATGGATGTGCATTGTATCTAATGCATGATACCTAGAAACATGCATTTGGATGTCGAATGGGTCCATGAACGCCACAATAAGTCTTGAAAAAGCGACCGATTTATGTAGTGCATACCACTTACAGACATTTTCATAGATTGGGTAGATTGGCGGATGTGGGACACGATACTGTATCTTTGTCTAAACTTGATCAGGATGATTTGACGTGCTTGGAGGTGGAGAGGTATACTTTACACCCCAACTTTTTTAGGTTTCCGTGCAAAAATCCTGATTTCAAATCCCGACTTCCAATTTTCCCTGATGTATTTACTTGAGCCGAGAATTTCCCCTGCGCGTTGCCTCTGCGCGGAGAAGGCCAGGGCTTGGCGCACCGGGTGATTTGTACCGATACCTATAAGAGTCTCTTTAATCACTGGCGCTTATGCAAACGAAAAAGTCATGGAGAAGGGTTAAAGTAGGTTTTTTATTGACTGCTTAAGATACATGTTCTAGTGGGTGGCAGTGAATACAGGGCTTGTCATGGAGTGACTAATCTAGTGTAATGAGCTAAGGAAAAGGGAGGAGGAAAGCAGACCTGTATTATCCAAAGTATCAGTAGTAGTAGGCGTTGTGCATGGGTCAAGGGATAGTGCACTTTATTGGTACAATGGCTAGGTAATCTACTATGGACAAGATGAGTGCACCTAAAAAAAAAATTGCGAGGGTTTCCCCATGTTTTTTACATTTGAAAATTTTAAAAGTGCCTTTTTGGGCGACATGAAGCAGTGGTGGAGTCGTCATTAG
>LT554937.1:125464-141222 GCA_900079185.1 Absidia glauca
AAGAAGGGGGAACGATGCAACAGGCAAAAGTTAGTAATGTTAAGCAAAAGATGTACAGGACGTGGGAAGGGGAGAGTTACCGTTCGTTCGTTCGTTCGTTCGTTCGTTCGTTTGTCGTAGTGGAGTAAAAAAGAATGACAATGCGGTAAAAAAGTAATGACGAGGGGAAGAAGGAGCAAAATTAAGGACGGGCAAAAAAAAAAGATCTTAAGCGAAATCGGGGTTTAAAATCTAGAGTGCATAGGCACACATTGATGGAGGAGTGTGTGGGCAGGATCGTGTTCCTGAGCGTCAATTTGCAGCAGATCCTTAACATATCAGAATGAGCATGCTACTACATTCTAATGCTATGAGGTTGACTTACCTTTAGAATGACAAGTAGGCTAGATCAAAGAAGATTGAATGTTGCCGAATGGGATGGTAGGGGCGGAGTTCCACCATGAGCACTGAGTTTTGTATAAAAGTCTTCCTGAGCATCATGATCACATGTACAAATACATTGGTAATGACGGTAGGTTGAATAGTATCGTTGTTGTCAGGGCTGAGTTTTTTTGCCGCCAGTCGGTCATGCCATTCGTCGATCGTCGGGCACTTTTTGCAGAGGCTGGTAGATGGGTTAAGGGCGGCATGAGCAAGGTGAAAGGATCGACCATTGGTGGAGAAGCCTGCCATTGATCACATCATTTCTCTTGGAAGGCTGGTGTGCTATGCCCCTCATCGTTGTGTTGTTCAATCGGTTCTGTGCCGTATTTGATCTTCCTTCACACCCATAATATCTGCCATAAGAGCTGATGAGCCGCAATTTATATGCGTCTTCTTGTTGTACCTGATACCAGCAGAAGAGAGTGTCTTGCCGATCGATTCCCAATGAGAAGAGTGAGTCCGTTTCTGCCTGGCGAGGCAGTTTTATCTTTATTTCAAATTGAGTCCCAGCTATGTCTAGCGCCAAAAAAGTCCTTAATGTCCGCAAAATTCAAGATACGCAATCAGGGGAGTCGGAGTTCAAATAATTGAAAGGTTGCGCGACTCTTTTGGGAGGAAATAAAGACGAGTCCCTCATTGTTTTCCTTCTTTCTCTCTCTTTTCCCTCTACTAAATCTTCAATCCACTTGCATGCCACCCAAACGAAAGTCAGAAGCGGTCGAATCCACTACTACGAAGACTGTCACGGACAAGAAACCCAAAAAGTCGACTGCGTTCGTGCCCCTCGATCCGACCCTGCCCAACAACATGACCTTCCCTTCGCCTGTGGAGATCAATGATAAAGATAAGGAAGGCTGCCTCACGATCGCCTCGTACAATGTCGCCAGTCTGAATGCGTGCATCAAGAAAGGCTTCCATGATTATGTCAAGGCGGAAGACGCGGATATCCTGTGCGTGCAAGAAACCAAGATCAATGCACCCTTGTCGACGGCTGTGGACGATAAGATATACAAGTACCGGTACTGGGGCTTTGAAGAAAAGAAGGGCTACGGTAAGGTCTCTGAATCGATAAGGTTACACTACTGAATGCCTTTCTATCATGTTTTGTTTGAATGTAGGGGGTGTTGCGATATTCTCCAAGTACAAACCCAGCCAAGTTACTTATGGTCTCAAGGGTTACGAAGATCATTCTCGTGGCCGAGTCATCACTGCGACCTTTGCCTCGTTTACTCTGATCTGCTGCTACTCACCTAATGCTGGCGAAAAACTTGTGCGATTGGACGCTAAACAAAAGTTTGATGAAAAGATGGAAGCGCATATACGAGCCTTGCAATCGAACGGTGAATCTGTGATTTGGGCAGGGTAAGATGGATCAACTCTCAGAAAAGACTGCAAACTAACCATCTCAATGATGACTTTAATAGTGACTTGAATGTAGCGCACACACCCGACGATCTTGCCAAACCCGAAACAAACGAACGATCCGCAGGATTCACCATTGAAGAACGGACCGACTTCACCAAGATTCTCTCCGCTTACGACAAGGACCCTACTCTGCCTGGTTTGGTGGATTCTTGGCGACATTTGAACCCTGATGTGAAGGGGCACTTTACTTACTTCGGCTATCGATTCAGGTGTAGGGAAAAGCTTCTTGGCTGGAGATTGGATTACTTTTGTTTGACACCTGACTTATTACCTCATCTTAAGGGTAGTAAGATCCGGCATGAACTCTGGGGTGCTAGTGACCATGTACCATTAGTATTGTTGCTGAAGGATGTGAAGCTATAGGTTAGATAGGATCAATAAAGAAGGTTATTATTATACACACAGTGTTTTTATTGCATGAATGACAGGGATGATAATGGGAAATGAGGATTGGTACTAGTACAATTGACTTTTGTGGGTTGGGGAAGGTGGTCTACAGAGTGGTTTTTATACTAGGGGCTATTCTAGACTTCGTGGGGCTTGTAGTCGACAGTATCGGGCTTGACTCGACGATCGTGGACGTTTGGTGACTGCAAAGAAGTGGCGGAGGTACTATAGTGCTGTTGTTTCTCTTGTCGCCACGGATCCATAGCACCAGGAGATTCAAAGGGAGAATGAGCGTCAGAGTGGCCGTACTGAGAATCAGGCACGTGAGAAGTTGGATAGCCAGCCATCCGATCTCGGTTCATGTACGCTGTACTTGTTTCGGAGTATTCATCGTTTCCCATATTTATATAGCCAGGAGCAACAGGTGCCATTCGTCGTTGGAAGGGAGAGCCATCTGTAGGGTCACCGGTCTTGTCATTTGTGTTCAGTGCAAAGTCGTCCATGTTGTCGAGGTGTCTACGTTTTGTTCTACTAGTACAGCCTCCTCGGCGGTTCAACCAGGTCAAGAGCCCGCCTATGAGTGCAATGCCCACTAAAAATACGGATTGAGTCAAGAGCTAATGCTTAAATATGCAACTTACCGACTCCACCAACAACTCCGCCGGCAATCTTCCCAACGTTGTCACTGCTAGAGTTGTCATCACTATGAGCAGAAGTAGAGGAGGAGGAAGCGGTAGGACCATTTGTTGGGTTGCTGTTATCATTGTTGGACTTGGTCTGGCTGCCATTGTCTTTTGTGCTGGAGTGGTTGTTGCTACCATGAGTTGTAGAAGCGGTCGGTGTATTGGTAGTCATCGAGGGAGTTTGTTGATCCGATGACTGGGCTGGATTCGCAGCACTGTTGGATGCAGAAGGGCTGTCTGTAGGGTTTGCTGATGATAGTGGATCGGCCGAAGAAGTAACTGGATTAGAGGAAGAAGTAGGTTGGACGCTGTTGTTGCCGTCTCGGCTGTCGGAAGGTGTATCGCCTGAGCCACCACTCTGCTCTTGTGAGAGTACGATGGCAACAAGTTGTAAGGTAAGCAAAACGAGAGGCACCACTTTCATGATTAGTTGCAAGTAAAAGAAAAGAAGGAAGGAAAGAAAGAAAGAAAGAAAGAAAAGGATAGACTTGAAAAGGATAGACTTGAAAAGGATAGACATCTCGATTTTGTAAACTCCGCTTCAAATGTTGGCCTAGCCAGACAATCAAAGGGCCTCTGTAGGTGGATGATCCCTTCTTTTTACTTTTCTTTGATAGGTGAAAGCTACAATCATGTTGATAGCAGCGCTTTGTTACTCTCTTTAACTAGTCAAGTTTCAAAATGTATGCTAATTTGATGTCTTGGAGAATGATCTCGACTGTTGGCTCTATTTTTAGCCCCAAGCGCATTGACTGGTTGCGTTTTGCCCGTCTTGAAACTTATCATATTCGAACTCCGCAAATCGGAGTTCGAATATTCTCCCACTGCCCTTTCCCTTTTACCCTGAGCAGGACGGCGCTCTTTCCTTTTCTCTTCTTCAACCCACCGTTAATACCATGATTTTGTTATACCAGTTTCTTCTTATCATTCTACTCTACTTTACACCAAATATACAATGTCAAACTACTTGCCGCTCTGGAGGACCACAACGCTACTCTGACTTTAACATTGTTCAGCTCCATTCCACCTTGTACTTGACTGGCGGTAATCCTGTAAGAACAAAGGAATGGTTTCCATTGGCTATTACTCACCTCTTTTCCAACTTGTATAATGATGCTTACATAGACTTCGACTGACATATGGACTTTGAACTTGACTCAAGGGCTGGATACAACTCAATGTCTTCCCTGGGCGGATTTGCAACAATCCACTGAAACTATACAGCCTTACATGTACGGCGTCGCCTTCAAGACATCGGATCACAAACTAATCGCACAAACAGGGGATGGAGGAACACCAGAAATGATGAACGGCATGCTTTACGACACTGAAACTAACAGTTGGACGAACAGTAAGGAGCTTTTTGCAACGACAAAACTGGTAAGGCTCACGCTCACTTCTTGTTGTTGTTGCTAGTGATCGGGCAGGGACAGGTTCCTGTGGTTCGAGCGGAAATGACGGCCTCGCTAAATACAACTACACATCAGGCATGGTACTATGGTGGGCGGAATACACAGAGTCAACAATCAGCGGGAAACTATAGCTATGTAAGTGTGCGTAAAAAAAGGGGGTCGGGGTCAGGCTGAAACTTTGTCTAACGAAAGCGTGATCTATTTGCTGTGTATAGTATAATGACTTTTACTATTTGGATACTGCGACAAACACATGGAACTGGCCAACTGTCTATTACACTGGTGGTATCCGCCCTTCCCGATTTGGCCATACTTCTACTCTGATGTAAGTTGTTTTACATAGTCTAGTGATCCACTCACCTTACGAAAATCGCATTATAGTATGGGCCAGCTATTCATTCTTGGTGGCAAGACAGCGATCTTGAATGGGTCAGATAACAGTTGGATCGTGGATGTGGCAGACTTTCGAAGTGTATTGGGTAAAAGAAAAGATGAGTCGCACCAAATGTAAAAATCTGAACTAGAACATCAAGAAACCAACTAAAATCCTTCTGTAGTCTTTGATACCATCATCAGTGCTTCCATCAGCATGGCGACCATCAACGACATTCCGCAGGGGCTGATCAGGTAATATAACTGATTCATCATCACACTCAAAAGTCGACGTATTTACTCAATATGGATGTTATATGCGTACCCTTTTTAGGTTCTCGGCAACAAACGGTAGGGGAAACATGATCATGGAAGAAAGCGAAGCAACAACTAATGTGATATGATGCTGTGTTTTTCTGAATGTAGCACCGGATGGAAGGTCCATTGTTATATTTGGCGGGAAAACGATGGTTCGACACACTTTTGTCCCAACCCAAAGCGTATATGTCCTTGATACATGCACTCTATCGTGGTCTACGCCCAACATCCAAGGTACTCCACCATCTGCCCGTGCTGGCCATGAAGCAATCACTTTTGGAAATTACATGATCGTCATCGGAGGTAAGAATGGTTGTCATGGATACTGTTGTCAGGGCACTAACCCAAAACGATGATTTAGGTATTACGAACGTCGATAGTCAGAACGACATTAGCTACGCGGACGATGTGGCGATCTTGGATATGTCGACATGGACGTGGGTCACTTCTATACCAGCAGGCACTCGCCCTCAGCCCGTCAACCCAGGGTGTCGATTCGATATGCGGGTTTCTCCTGATGACAACAGTGGTGGCGGTGGGAACGGTGGCAATGGATCGGATGGGGATGCCCTACCTTATGATTCGACAGTAGTCTCCAATCCAAACAGAAACGATACCACGGCGTTGAAAGAAGGTCTAGGAATCAGCTTTGGGGTGCTTGGATTGGCGCTCGTCGGGGCCCTCGTCTTCCTCATCAGACGTATGCGACAAGGAGCAAGAATGGTCAGTCCACGGTGGCTTCCCGGAATTCTCACTCGATCTTCATCTACTCGATCTCGGCAATCTACCACCTCTTCTCTACCATCGACCCAATCAGAAACAAAAGACGACGACAACAATACCACCACGAAGAGCGACCCTGTGCCGTTATATGTCATCACTGAACACCCCTAGTTTTATAATCCCTCTGTATATCACATTGTATAGCTATCCCATCTAATTACCATTACTATTCCCTCTTTGTACTTAATCCTTGCTGCTCCTGTATAACCAAAAAACCAACATTTATTCAAATAAAGTACATGCATATATTACACTAATCAGCTTGGGGGGGATCAATAGAGACTATAGAGATAAGTGGCAAAAACAACCAAAGAAGCACCAATGACAAAGGAGGACGAGAGAGAGAGGTGGAATAGCCATACACTGACGACGCTGGAGATGATGATGCTGATACTTGTAGCAAACCCTTTTAGAATGTTGTCCGCAAACTTGACGACCAGAGCCACAATCAAGCCACCGAGTGCCTGGATCACAATCACACACCATGTCCATCGATTATAGTGAGCAAAAAAGCCATCCCGCATGACCTGCCGTCCATCCTGTAGTCCTACCACAAAGACCAGTCCTAAAATGACAGAAAAGAGTGACATTTGCATGTTTCGAAGCCATAGTTGCCGATGTGGATGATTTGCCGGCTCTTCCAGGTCGTCCCATTTCTTTTTCAGCTCGTAGTTGGTGGTGGTGGTGGTGGTGGTGGAGGCGTTGATTGTCGGTAAGGTAGGTGATGATGAGGTTGATTTCAATAACTTTTCAAAGTAAACGCCAGCAAGGCCAGAGAGAGTGCAAGCCATCAAGACGGCCAAAAAGCCTTGGTAGTCGCTCTTGCTTTGTTCAGGAGGTAAGAGCATATCTCGATCCAGAGTTTCAGGTGATGGTGTTGAGGGAAGTGTGTGTCGAGAGAGAAGAGTTGACCAAGGTGTATCTGCAGGCATCATCACCAAAGCAATACCTACCGTCAGCACGCCCAGAGCCGCCCATTGACCTCGAGAGAGTGATCGGTGCAAGAGTGTTACACTAAAAAAGGCCGTCGTCAGAATTTTGAGCTGGTAGGTCACTTGAAATGTTGCTGCGTCCAAGTGAGTTGCCGCTACATATTGCAAGTTGTTCTAATTAAAGATCCCATATGAGCTGATTGTCCGGTGCACATCATCCTTCCTTTCATATTTACCTGTATCAGATAGAGCAGTGCAGGGATACCGAGTTTTATCGCTTGAGACGAGTTGTGTAACACTTCACGGCGTAAAAATAAGCCCAGGCCCTTTAAAGAACCAACCAGTTGAGATAGCACCAAAAGACATGTTAACGTTTTCAATGCCTCGCTCATCACAACAGCAGTGGAAGCGAGATAGAGTTGATCCTTTTCGACGGAAGTGCGTGTGTACCGCATGATTAAGATGAGCGCACTATTCTGGAGAACCAGTACAACCAATGATATCCATTTCACAAAGCGAGCATCAATGGACACTATTCATGTTAAAAGTGAGACAGGCAAAGTAAGTTCCTTTAGTTCAGGGGTACATTGACGATAAAACGATAACAGTAAAGATGCTGGTGAACTTACCCATAACCCTAATGGCACCTACAATTGAATAAAGAAAAAAGAAGGAACCAAGCCCGACAAGTTCGAACTAAATAGAAGTGCAAAATTTTGAAACTCATATTTGAACTCCGACCACCCCATCACGCTTCAAGTAGACGCTGTCTCAATAAAGCTTGCATGAAACCATCTCCATGACTACTGTCTCGAATCCTAGAACCAAACTTGAGCGAAGGAACCGAGAATCCGCTGCTGTTGCTCTGGTTTGATTTGGATTTTGTGTACTTTAAGCATTTGACTCTGTGTCAAGTGTGTGAATGAACGAATCTCACTTTTTGACTTGATTATTTTGCCTTTGGAACTCTATAAACACAAGTACCATGTGTCCCTGACATTCTCCCGATCAGAAAACCAAAAAGCTGCCGAATTTTTCAAAAGTCGCTTTTTGAAAAAAAAAGAATGGACCATCCCCCATGAAAAGTGCCACTTTTTGTTGAACATGGCTTTTCTCGTGAAGGAAATAACAAACCTCACTTCAAATTTTACATGAAGAAAGTAGTGCCTCTTATCTACCAACTGACGCCAAGGATGTTGGGTTTCGATGGATGAATGACCGACTTTTGGGCTGCTGAAATCAGTCGCTGTTTTGGGACTTGATGGAGAGTTCAGAGAAGAATGCAGCACATGTGTACTTCAAATTCGATACCGTTCGATAGATATACATTCCATCTTGCTTTATGTGGAATTTGAAGATGGGTCATCCATCACGGTTGTAAGAAACAGGGCAACTCGTCACAAAAATTTCCAACTGGAAATCGAAAAGTTTTTAAAAAAGGTCAACCGCCGCCCACTTTTATTTCACACCCCGCTTTTTTTCAAACTCTCATGCAATCGGTCAAGACTTGGCGCACCGGTGCACATCAGAGTTTCAAGTTGACTAGAATAGATTCAAAAGAGCAAAGTCATGAAGATAATTCTCAAATAGATTTTATTGACTGATTGAGACTATGGTAAGCTAAATGTAGGCGTGGCCATGGAATGACTAATCTAGTGGAATGAGCTGCGGAATAAAGAAGGGGGGGAGCTCGTCGGCGGTGCCAAAAGTGCTAATGGTAGTGATCAAAAGTGAGTAGACATACGAGTAGTGATGTTCAGCAGGTCATTGGCTACAGAATCTACAATGGAATGGGAGCGCACCTAAAAAAAAAAAGGAGGGGTGAGGGTTTCCCCATGTTTTTCGTAATCCCTTAGTCCAATCCCCATTCTAACCACATGCCCATCCAGTCCTGGTGCCAGAGAGCCGATGTCCGTTGCCATCCCAGTCGATCTACTAAGAAAAAAAGAAGCAATGAGGCAAACGGCCAATGTTGGTCATGATAAGACAAAGATGGACATGGTGAGAAGGAGAGAGCTACCCTGCGTTCATCGTTCATGGTCGTTGTATATAGGATGAGTCGTTCGTGGTTGGTGCGATGCCAATGTCGATGGAAAGAAAAAAGTGGGGAAGAAGCAAAGAAGAAGCATGGAAAAGGATTATCGGAAAAGTGAACCCTTTGTAGCCAGAAGCGGAGTTTGAAACCCAGTTCGAGCTGTAAATCACCCAAAGTAAGGGAATTTTCTGGAGGGACTATGGTTTTTCCACATGTCCATAGTAACACCCTTTTTCTTGCTTGTCAACTTCATCACTACATATCTATTAGACACTATTCATCTATAGGACACATAGGACGCAATTCAATCACACACACACACAAGTCAATTCCTTGTCTTAAGCAATGGATTCATTTATTTCACACTGATAAGGAGGAGAATAAGTATCTAAGTCTATGTACACACCGGAATACGACATACAAATTCATCTAATAGCCACTTCGAGCACCAAGAAAAGGGAGAGAGGCGGTATAATTAAAGCTTGGCACCAGCGGGCTTGATCGATTTGAAGACATTGTCAAGTTTCTACGGCGATGAAGAAGAGGGTCGCATTAGCTTTTCAGTAACCAATCACAACTCTCTTTTACTTACCATAGCGAGCATGATTTGACCCTTGACCTTGAGCTTACCAGACATGTAAGCCTTTTGACCGTTGAGCTTGCCTTCAGCCAAAGCGACAAAGTCGGCATCATTCCTACAATACAAGGTTTGTCACCGTTGTCAGTCACTATTCTATACCCACTAGCACATTACTTCACTTACAAGGTAAGAATAGCATCGGCCTTGATGTTGCCCTTTCCGCGCACGACCTTGCCTTCCTTCTTGACATCCACGGTGAAGATTTCTTCCTTGCCATTAGCCTTCAAGACGAATTGGAAGACACCATTGACTTGCTTGATTAACTTGGCACGTTCTTCAGGAGTATAAGCTTCGAAAGCCTTGTTCAATTCAGCAATGAGTTCGGATCCCTTGAAGCCAGGTACGATAATGTCAGACATGATTTTGTAGAAAAAGTGATAAAGCGAAGAAAGGAAGACAGGAGGAAGCGCAGGGCGTTTTATTTATGTTTTGAATTTTCAACCCCCGCTTTCACATGCAAGAAACGGCCAAAAACTTAAAACCCCGCCATTACACATCAAGGCATCGAGTGACAGTAATGATGATGATGATGATGATGATGATGATGATGATGATGATGATGGTTTATTACAGTGGCTTCCCTACAAGTCATCACACACAGTGTAATGTAAGAGAAGACATATTAAACAAAAATACAAACAAACAAGTCTATAGATACTAAGCTATGAGGTATTACAGAGTTCAACCCAACGGTATTTCTACATTCCGACATCCCAATTTCATAACAATGTTGCTGACGGGCCAAAGAATCACCTTTTTATGGATGGATCACCATTGCGTAATGTCCACCTCAGCTTCCCCAAAGAGACTTGTCTTGGTTGCCTTGAGTTCTTCTTCCTTTTCAGCTTCTTCCACGCTGATAACGCTGGTGTCATAAATGTCAGGTAGCACGTCCTTTTCAAAAGCCAAGATATGTCGATTGATCTGGTCGAATTCAAGTAAGAAGCCATCATGACCATCGCTTGACTGGATCACAATCATCTTCGCCTCGGGAATGCCGTCTGCTAGTTCGTACTGTTCAGAGATAGTGAATAGACCGTCGGATTCGATGCCTACGAATAGTACAGCAAAAAGTCAGTGGACATGTTTAGGACTCCGACATATCATCCCTTCCCTATTGACTTACCAATCACAAGTGTAGGTTGTTGGATAGACTTCAAAACATCATCATAATCACCTCTGCCGCGCGATAAATCATGGGTGTCCATCTTTCGAGTCAGGGCAATGTAACAGTTGGCGTCGATCTCTATCCTCAAGATTGCTCGTAGTTTGGATATTGTAGACGGCACTATGTATACTCGAGGTAGGTCTGTAATAGCGTGGTCAAGAACGTATGCTAACCGCTTCTTATCCATCAAGATACTGAACAACTGAAGAACTCTCGTAAAGTATCCATGGACACTTTGAAACTGGCTGCCTATCATTTGGATCCTCAAATTCGTATTGATACATTTGGTCTGCTGTGTGAATCTCGTAAAGGTGCTGCCGTGGTGACTGATATTGAACTCGAGATGATCAAGTACTTTTTACCTCTCAACATGAACTGTGGATCCCCTGAATTCCGACAAAAGCTATGCGCACATCTCACAAAACTCTTGACAAGACTTCGGGGCAACATTTACGCTCAGTACCGACTCTACCAATCACATACAACCTACCTCGAAATCGCCACCAACGAAAAGCGGCCCAAAGAAGACATTGATGCTACTCGCTTGGAGCTTGACGGTGTGGAACGAACGATTCAGCATGGCAAGGCCTTCCTCTATTGGCTCAACGATCATGTTGCTACTTCTCTTTATCCAGGGGCCTCTTTCCAGCGTGTTGCCACGGCGTTACGTATACTGAACCTCTTGATCACTGTCTATGGCATTCCAGACGCATCGCCCTCCGACGACGACACAGCTACGAAAACACCTCAGTCTACAACATCAGCCATTGGCATCCATGGAGCGTCCTCTGAATTCCCATTTATCATCCCCCTGGCCTCTCCTCGTAATGCTAAACTACTGGTGGATACTCTCATGGACTCTTATGATTTTAATCGAAACATGGCGTTTGACATCTTGTGCCAATTCCCAAGTCCGCTCCCTGGCGTCCTGTCCAAAGAAAATGTCCAAGATCTATTATGGTGGGGGCTCAACAATGTCGTCAGTGCTCGTGCTGGTGAAAGTGACAGTGGTGCGATGATCTTCCGCTTGGTGTTTACGAAATACGTGGTTGGTCTTGGATTCAATCTCTATCCTCAGCAAAATGAGACATCTGGGCTCACTGTCAAAGGGAAAAAGGCAACGGCGGCGGCTAAAAAGAAAAATCGTGGCTCTTCTGCAGGTAAAACAGGTCCCTTCTCCATCTCTTCCCCTCATTCTCACCTTTCTTAATCTTCTTCTTTTCTATTAGCTGTGTTTACTGATAGACTCCTTGATATGCTCGAACAGCAAATTGACACTGCTAAATCAAATCTCTTATTAGCTGCTCAACATCATCCTATGCACGGTACCTTATTGGCTCTTCAGTAAGTTTTCCTACAGAAGAAAAGTGTAATGTTGGACTTTGATTGACCCTCCTTACAATGTTACCAATGCATAGATATGTGTTCCGGGAACTAGACTATCGCAGTGCCCATATGGTAGCGGATCAAGAAAGGTGGAAGGAGATTCACTCTCGAACTTTGTCATTGGTCCACTCTGCCTGTCTCTCCGTAATGGATGTCTTATCGAATCAATCCCCTGAAGGAAACGTCCCCTCAACATTCAAGGAAATGGAAGAAGCTATTGATGATCTGGTTGGACAAGAATCTGAAAATGGCGATCCGGTATCAGGACCAAAGCATCAAGTCATTCTTAGTTGTTGCTGGCGTGCGGTGAAGGAAGCAAGGTAAGAGTAAAGGGTGTCTCAGTGAAAAGCAGCGGACGAATGACTCACCTTCATTACTATACAAGTTCTCTCCTGGAGGTGATCATCAGCAACGTCCCTATTGGCAAAAACGACAAGGACAAGAAAGCGATGATGTCTTTTACTGACTTGGAGGAAAGTGGCCGCCTGCTACGAACTCTCTTGACAAGTATTCGCCACCGCGGTGCCTTCTCAGCCGTCTATCCCACTTATGTGTCGCTCTGTGCCAGATTATTGTCTTCCCAAGATCCAGAACTGAACAGCCTGCCCCGTCAATGGATCGAGGTAAGGAAAAAAAAAATGAGTGTAAGGCGTGTCCACTAACTCTTCCCATTAGCAAAACCTGTCTAGTCTTACATCAAGCAACATCTCCATCACCCGACGAAGTGCCGGTCTTCCTCTTTGTATTCTAGCCATTGTCAGTAGCGAGCCTGTTACCAAAAAGGAGCTCTTAGGCAAGACCTTCCAACAGCTTTTGGCTCTGGCTGCCGAAGAACCTCCTTCAGATGCGGACCAACGAATCGATCTTCCTCAGGTACACGCCTACAACATCATGCGCACCATCTTTATGGATTCTAAACTTGGCACCCGGGTTCTGGAATATGCCTCAAATGGGTTTTCCTTGGCCATCAATGGATTCTCATCATCAAGGTAAGACAAAATTTACAACATACGCACGCAAGGATATTCATCAACTCCCGGGCCCTCTCTCTCTCGTAGCTGGGCGATTCGAAACTGTGCTGTCATGCTCTTTTCCACTCTCCTGCAACGAACTCTTGGCACCAAAAAGACACGGGATGAACACAGCAATGTCAACAACCTAACTGGGCAAGAATTCTTCACTCGATTCCCCAAACTTCACCCTTATCTATTGAAGGAATTGGAAAAGGCTGTCGATCAACTGTTAGGGAAATCTATGGTAAGAGGGAATGTTGGTGAACTCTGTGCAAAAGTAGTAGGCACTGATCATATCTGATACTTACTTAGGCCGAAAGTGTCCACCCCGGTTTATATCCCATGTTGACTTTGCTCTCTCGTCTACGACCCTCGGTAATGGATACTGTGAGCGATGCTCTCTCTATGGCGCCGTTCGTTCCTTTGGTCATGTCGTGTGCCGGTAGCTCTATCTTCAAGGTATAGTGTGGTGTAGTACAGCTAATGCAGTGTATTCTCACTATTCTCTCTCTTTGTAGACTCGGGAAATGGCTGCTCGTGCATTGGTGCCCCTGATTCCATCCACCTCATCATTGGTTGTTACAATCGCCGATCTATTAAAGTGGGACGACAAGGTTACACAAAATGATATTCATGGTCGATTAATGCAAGTACAATTCCTACTCCGCTGTCATTTGTATCAAGGAACCGCAGCCGACTCTACGCTATTGGAACTTGTGAAATCTCTTTCTGGGGTACTTGTCCAATGTCTTTTGGCGGTGAAGCAATTTAATCCTATCTCACAGGCTTTGCTCTTGGACATCATCTCGGAATTCTGTCTGGATTGTAAATGGATCCATGAAGACAAATCCGCTCAGTTGGTCGATGGTAAGAAATCACGCTCTCACATTTACACACAGTACATCACTTTAACACATTCTACTTTTACTTTCACAGAGCTGCTATCCGTATCTGACGAATCATTTGAATCTCTTCGTGGAATTGTGATCTCCTACTGCAGTGAAGCTACTCGGGAATCTGCTACCAGCGAACCACATATTGGCACCTATTTGGCACGACAATCAATGGCAAATGTGGTAGTTTTGGCATACCTGAACTTTGGAATCGGTGAATTACCTGATATTATGTATCTTTTGGACGATCCTGATTATGAGGTTCGACTACTTGCCATGTCTAAACTGATGGAACACTTTGACAAGATAGTGGATACGAACACGATCCCAGGGTAAGTCGTAAGCAGAACAACGAGAGATAAGGGTATGTGTTAAAACCTTTTCTCTCTCTCTTCTATAGTGTGGAAACTTTACAAAGCAAGTTGATTCAAAAGACTTTTGATGGTGAAGATAATATCCACTGCTTTGCCTTGGCTGCAAAGTTCCTTATGAATCTCAAAAAGTCTCAAGTGTACCCCAAAGCCACCATCCAACAACCAGGTGCCTCTGTAGACTTTACTCTCGACCAATACTGGGACAAACTACTGGAACACTTCACTAACAAGCAATCCATCCTGGTGACTGAATCCGTCCTACCTTTACTTGGTGCATTGCTGGCTCAGGTAATACAGGAACATGATCTGCTAGGCATTGCTACAACTTTTTATTGCTTGTGTACTAGATCTTGCAGAGTCCATTGAACAACGATTGGGTACAGAACTGCTTGAAGATGTGGAGCTCGTTTGTGGTTAAGTATAGTCATAAGGAAGTCGTAAGTGAGAAAACAATGAGGTGTTGCCTTTGTACCGCTGACGTTATTGTGTTTAGACTCTCCCTCTTCGTGAAGCTGTTGTCAAGTCAGCCGAATTCACTGCGAAACACTTGTTTATGCACACTGTCCAATTGGGTGAAGTCGCAGACTCCGCCAGGACTTTTGTTGAATTGGCTGTCATCCAATTATTACAGGTAAGATCTTCAAGTTGGCAACCGACCCACGCTAATTATGTTTTTGGTTTCTGTATAGGATGATGATACTGACGTTCGCCATAACATGGCTACTATCGTATCCGATGCTTTACATTTGACGGTAAAACACAGAACCCACCACCGCAACACACCATGCGCTAAACGAAGTTACCTTTTTTGATTGTTTTTAGACGCCAGTGCATCCTGAACGTGCTGTAGAACTTGTCCATCGTCATCTCACTGGGCGTGTTGCCTATCCTGCTCATCTCCAAACGTCCTTAGTACAAACCCTGATCGGTACTGGAAAATTACGTAAGTGAGCCCCCCCCCCTCCAAGGTGCACAACCCACTCATTCATAACCCTAACGATATTGATAGGAACGGTGTGGAATAACGAGCTCAACAGTAATAGAAGCCTATTCGAAAAAGAAAACCCCAACATCTACAAAGAAGACATGGTCGATATCCAATGGGCAGCTGTTGATCTGGACCAGTTACATTATCACCAACCCGAGGAATTCTCAAGGATCATGCAGCAACAGTCTATATTTGTCATGGATGTGGCAAATCAGCTGATTGAATTCTGTAGACTACTGGAACCTGCGTCTGGGTCCTTGGTAAGACGATGGGGACGATGGAAAAAGTGAAAGCATGATCCCTTACTTTTTGACCTCTTTTAGACTATGAAGCATGGGCCGTATGGAATCACATCTAAACCCACCCTCTTCCTCGCCGCTTACCGGTTGCTATTGATGATGATCTTCTCCTATGACTACCTCTCTGAAGTACCAAGTCTAGCTCCTGACTTTGTGCCAATCACTAAAGGTAAGAACCAAAACCCTCACAAACAGTCTGACTGACAGTGGCTCTTTTTTTTTTTTTT
>LT554937.1:141446-143946 GCA_900079185.1 Absidia glauca
TACCAAGATCCACCGGTTCTTACGACTCTTCAACAAGCCAACCTACAGCATGTTCCTCATTGCCCCGGATTTCAATGGATAGAATAGATAGATAGTGTATAATCAAATAGATATAGTTAGCTTTTAGATTCGTCAATAAAACAAAAAGACATCAATAGTATATGACATACATACCTCGTGTGCAGCGTTGACAGCATCGATACGTGGGCGCCGGCAGCAAAGATGAAAGGATTTGTAAACTCCGATGCATGAATTGGTACCTTTTTTTTGGACCCTGTCGGAATTTCTAAAAAAGGATAGACCATCCCCCGTGAAAAATATCTCTTTTGTTGGACATGGGGTTTCTCGTGAAAAAAGATGATAAACCTCACGTCAAATTTTACATGAAAAAAGGAGGGCTTTTTATCTACCCAATGACGCCAAGGATGTTGGGGGTCGGTTACAAATGGCAGACTTGTGGCCACTCCAATCAGTCGCTGTTTTGGAGCTTGGTGTAGTGTTCAGGGAAGCACACAATAGTTCAAGTTTGGTATCTTTTGATAGATATGATATGCATTTCATCTTGCCCCATGCAGAATTTGAAGATGAGTTATCCATCTCGGTTTTGAAAAACAGGACATTCCGGCACAAAAATTTACAACAGGAAATCAAAAAGGTTCTAAAAAAGTCTAATGTGTCCGTCCATCCGTCGACTTTTTTTCAAACCCCGCCGTATTAAACTTTTGTGTGTGTAGACATTGGTTTTATTGACTGAATGAGACTATATGTAGGATTGGAATAATGAATCTAGTGTAATGAGATTTGGAAGGGGAGAATTGGTCAACCATTCCAACAATGTCAGTGGTAGTGTCCAAAGGGAGCGAGCTAAGGAATGGTGCTCTTTAAAAAAAGGAGCAGAGCTTGGCGCACCGGGTGTTTTGTACCGCTACATATCAAAGTCTTCAAGATCACTGAAGCTTATGCAAAAAAGTTAATAAGGTGGTTTCAAGTAGGGCTTTTATTGACTGAATGAGATTATGTTCAAGTTACCTGTCCCAGTGGATGGCAGTGAATACAGGGCTTGTCATGGAGTGACTAATCTAGTGTAATGAGCCAAGGAATGCAGACCAGTGTTATCCAAAGTATCAGGATTCGTAGGCGTTGGGAATGGGCCAAGGTATAGTGCACTTTATCGGTACAATGGCTCAGGATTCTACCATGGACAAGATGAGTGCACCTAAAAAAAAATTGCGAGGGTTTCCCCATGTTTTTTACATTTGAAAATTTTAAAAACAGCCTTTATGGGCGACATGAGGCAGTGGTGGAGTCGGCATTAGCATCGTCGTCGTCTCTATCGTCGTCGTCATCGTTGTAGTGAATCTAGAGTCAAAAGAAAGAGGAACGATGCAAACGGCAAAAAGTTAGTAATGGTACGCAAAAGATGAACAGGACGTGAGGAGGGCAGAGTTACCGTTCGTTCGTTCGTTCATTCGTTTGCTCGTTCGTTCGTTCGTTCGTTCGTTTTTCGTAGTGGAGTAAAGAGAATGACAATGGGGAGGCAAAAAGGAAATGACGAGGGGAAGAAGGAGCAAAATCAAGGACGGGCAAAATAAATAAATATTTGTAGCCAAATCGGGGTTTGAAATATATAGTGCACAACCACACATTGTTGGAGGAGTGTGTATTCCTGAGCTTCAATTTGCAGCAGATCCCTAACATATCAGAGTGAGCGTGCTGCTACATTCTAATGCTATGATGTAGCCTTGTCTTTTGAATGACAAGTAGGCTGGATCAGAGAAGATTGAATGTTACCAAATGGGATGGCAGGGGTGGAGTTCCACAATGAGCACCGAGTCTTGTACAAAAGTCTTCCTGAGCATCACGATCACCTGTACAAATGCGTTGGCAGCAACGGTAGGTTGAATGGGATCATTGTTGTCAGGACCGAGTTCTTTTGCCGCCAGTCGGTCATGCCATTCGTCGATCGGCGGTAACAACTTTTTGCATCGGTTTGACGGTTCAAAGGGATACTAGAAAAAGCTTGACTTTATAGAGATTTCACAAATAGATCCCAAGCGAATTGGTTCTTCTCTATCAAGCGTGCTATGGTATTCAGCCTGTCAAAACCCCATGGCGGCCTTTTTTGAAAAAGTGGATAATCGTCGGAGTTGGAAATCGTACAGATGCATGAATAGGGGGGGGGACCTGAATTGAAAAAGATTACTGGATGGATGATCCCAACGATGCGTAATCAATCTTAGTCTTGCATAGGATAGATAAACTTTTTGCCACACATAAGAAGGATTGAAACCGAAGGATGAGCCAACCCAAAAAAAGGAAACCCCTGGCATCAATCTCCACATGCATATCATCAACGTAGATACTGTTTCACGGAGGAGGTTCATGTACGAACAATGGAGTCGTCATCATCCTGTGTGCGCCAAAAGACTGCAAACAACAGCAAGTGCGCTAGTTTACAAAGTAGGATCTTGGTCTAGCCTCCGCACCAGAGGTGCATAAT
>LT554937.1:148946-162265 GCA_900079185.1 Absidia glauca
GCAACTTTTCATGGGGGATGGTCCATCCTTTTATTCAAAAGCGGAGTTGGAAACCCGACAGCCTTTCACAAAATTCTCAATGTCCGCAAAAAGACTGTGTGTGTGTTTTGAAGGGTGCAAGGTTCTGGGATGAAGATGATCCTTTTGTTGACGCCATTGAAGGTTCCACAAGGATACAATAATCACAAATGATTGCACCATATCGTACTCGGCTAAACAACCGGCGAGATGGACCCTGCTGATAGATGAACTCCGTCGGCCCAAATATTAAAGTGGCGCAAAGAAAGTGAAATGACTTGTTGGGGTGTTTGATAACTTTTAAGATGGTATCCAGTGAAACTACAAACAACGTTGCCGACGAACTCGATACTTTACTTTTACGCCTACAAAAGCTGGTCGTTGACTGTAAATTAGCATTTTTAAGAGTCGGAGTTTTCGTACATAAAACGAGCTGACCCTCTTTTTTTTTTTTTTTACTTCTTTTCTCTTTCTTCTCTCTCATTTTCTTTTGCTAGATGTCAAAGAAGGCCAGAATGCGGATAACGCTGTTGTCCGTTACTACTCCCCTGAAGACCTCTACAAAAGAATAGACTTGGCATTACCTGACTCTGGTGCGGGTGTGGATGGTAAGGGGCTCAATCACCTAGATTACGACCGACTGACAAGATTGAACATTGTAGAGACATTTGACCTTATCAAGGACACACTCAAGTACAGCGTGAATACGTGGAACCCCCGGTTTATGGACAAGTTATATGCAGGCACGAATCCTATTGGTGTGGTGTCCGAACTCTTACTGGCGATTCTTAACAGCAACTCTCATGTCTACCATTGCTCACCTGTCCTCAGTCTAATGGAAATTGAAGTGACTCGAGCCACTGCACAGTTGTTAAATATGGGAAAGGTAAATAAACAGCATGATGAAAGAGGGATTACGTCAAGGACTAACGCACTGGGGGGTTTCTCTGGTTAGGACTCTGGGGGTATTCTTTGCCCTGGCGGCTCTGCGTCCAATCTACTCGCCGTGGTGACAGCCCGAAACAAGTTGTATCCCTCCATCAAAAGCAAAGGATACATGCCCCGCCCTTTCAACGCCGATGCAGATTATGGTGTGCTCAAGCTCTTCACCTCATCCCACAGCCACTATAGTATCGACCAAGCTGCTCAGGTGCTGGGATTGGGGTTAGACAACGTCGTCAAAGTCCCGACAGATGATGAAGGTCGAATGCTGGTATCTGAATTAGGTGGGTAACTATAGAGTGCAGTACGATGAACGGGATACTGATCATACATCTGTACTTTACAATTAGAACGATTGCTTCAAGAATCTGTCGCTCGAGGTGAAACGCCGTTCTTTATCAATGCAACGTCAGGCACAACTGTCATGGTAAGATGCATAGGATCTCGCCTTTTGTAGATGTGTGCTTGATGTTTTGTATTATTACTTAGGGTGCATTTGATCCCTTGGACAAGATCGCACGGCTTGCCAAAAAGTACAATTGCTGGTGTCATGCTGATGGTTCTTGGGGTGGCTCTGCTGTATTCTCGGATCAAGTAACAAGGACAAAGGACTGGTTCCGAGGATCAGATTTGGTAATAGCTCCGAATGTGAAAAAAACAAAAAACGATGGTTCTTCTAACATTTGCCCTTGCAGGTCGACTCTTTTACGATCAACCCTCATAAGCTTCTAGGTGTGCCTTTGCAGTGCTCCATGCTTCTGACTCCACATAATGGTCATGTCATGTTTGCCCGCACCAATTCCATCAAGGCGGATTACCTTTTCCATGGCAACGCTGTCGATCTCGGCGCTGCGACGATTGGCTGTGGACGTCGACCCGATGCTCTCAAGGTGTTTTTGGCTTGGAAATTCTATGGGAAACAGGGGCTTGGACAACGGGTGGATCGTGCCTTGTGCTCTGCTTCGGAATTCATGGACTTGGTCAGACGTCGTCGTGGGTTTATCCTGGTGAAGGACCCGTGCCCCTTTTTACAAATCTGCTTTTGGTACGTTCCAGAGTCGATCAAGGACCAGGTGGATGCATGGAAATCGCAAAGTGATGGTGGCGCTCTGGGCAAGATTGCTGTGGTGACTCGTACGATCCAACAACGGATCAATCACTCTGGTGCTTACTTGGTCGATCATGCGCCTTTACCCGGGGTACCTGACTTTTTCCGGATCGTCATCAACGCCCCCACTGTTAGTGTAGATCGTGATTTGGTAGGATTGTTAGATAGAATAGAATCGGTGGGGAATGATGTGAATTGGGAAAAGATCTTTGAACAATAAATCATACAGTAGCTGTATCCTATACGCAAATTTTTAGATTTGACTGTGTTGTACCATCCTAAATAAACTTTTTGTAATAGGTAAAGGTGTGATATTCATGATATTCCTTTTTTGAACCCATGCCTACCGTACCGCTCTTCGGCTACCGTCAGCAAACGAACAGCACTAGATTGAAAGTGATACCGTACTGTACAGAATCTTGGCTCGGTTGATCTTTAGTGATTCGAGCATGAGTCTGCCCCACCCCACTTCAACCCATATCAGTATTTAAACTCCGCACGATAAAAAAGGATTGGCTGAAAAATTGACAGGAAGGTTTTCCGACGCCTCTTCTTTGTCTTTTTTATTTTCTTCCAGAAGGATTAAACATTAACTCTCTCCTTCTTTCCCTTCTCCCTTACACTCCTTCCCTGCTCCTTACCTTCTTCCTGAATTCTTCTTCTGATTCGGTCTTATTGTTACTTATCCACACATTGACTTTACCATGACGGCAGAACCAAGGCTGCTATGTCGCGCCAGAGCTCTTTATCCTTATACCGCTAACGATGGATCAAATCTAAGCTTTGAACAGGGTGACCTTATTGAAGTGCTTGCTCAACTTCCTTCTGGTTGGTGGGATGGCCTGTAAGTTTAGGACGTACTCAGGAAAAGGATACCTTTGAAACTCATTATTTCTCTTCTTTAGGTGTAATCGTTCAAGAGGTTGGTTCCCTAGCAACTACGTCGAAATCTGTCACCACTATACGAATGATAGCCAGGATCCAACACAATCCGACGGAACGACGACCTTGACAACAGTAAGTGGAAGAAACAGACCTGCTACAGCGAGTGTGATAATGACGTTTCTTCACTTTTAGGATCCAGGTGCTCATAACAACGATCTATACCGACCAGTCTCTCCTCATAACGACGATACTCCAGCCGCTCAGCAGCTATTCGACGATGAAATCAACCCAAGCATCACAGCCACAAGCTCACCGTTGCCACCCGACTGGTCACTCGAACGCCCGAAAGACGATTCCTCTCCATACTTTTACGACAAACAAACAAGCGGCATGGCTCACGTCGATTCGGAGGATCCACTATTGCTTGAAGACAACACGCCAGATATAGAAATGACGGGTAGCGATCATGACATGCTGCTCGCCTCGAACAATCCTCAGAACGGCCTATTGGACTTTGTTGATGACCACCCACCGCCGCATTCTTCAGATACCCCTTTGACCACCACCACCACCACCACCACCACGACTTTGCCAAACAACGACAATGATGGCACGGACGAGATCGACTTTGGCGGAGACTGGATGGATAATGATGAAAATGCGCCCCAGGTAAATTACAGAGTACAAGGTGTAACCTGCTTTCCAATACTAATATATTGCCCTTCTACTGTAATCTCTTAGCTACCCGCCTGTTGGACCAAGAGGGCTGTTGCGCAGGGTGGCACTTGTTATTACAACATGGCAACACACGAAGTGGCCTGGGATATCAATGATATAACGGATTTTACACGTGATGCTATGGTAAGTGCCTTTTATCAGAGGATGACAAATGCAATGATCCTGATACTGGCTTGTCTATAGGCACGAAACAGCACATTCTCCACCCACTCTCGACCTTCAGAGCCACCAAAGCCTCAGCCACGATCAGCAGCAAGGCGCACGACACTACGGCGAGGATCAGTCATCAGCCCGCACGAACCTCTCACATGGAAAAAGATATCGATACACATTGCCCTTGCCGTCCATAACCTCAACATTGCCGCACGCAACTCGATCACTCAATCCTACGAGTCCTATGCTTCTGCCATTGTCGATGCGATCCGCTTGATGCTCATGGCCTCTGATACGGTTGACAAGGATTCCATTCACCTTCGCACGCATACCGTCTTGCGCGCCCACCATCGCACCATGATGGCGTCTCTGTCCAAACTCATCCTGTCGTCGCATGCCAGCACCTACAACCCTACCGATCATATCTCCAAGATGCTTTCCGACAGCAACGATCTGTTGATGGCAACAAGGAATTTTATCACCACGGGCGAGTCTATACCCATTCAGGTACAACATGTCGACCCTCATCTCGAATCCCGAACAAGGCACAATTCCTCGACAACGACGGCATCCTTATCTACGACGTCCACTTCCTCTTCTTCAGCAGCAGCATCACCCTCGGCTCGACCCAAGTACACGCTGGACGGTGATCTCGCCGAGAATATCGAACTGTGTGGCAACAATCTGTGCGACTATATCGACGGCATGATGAATAGTATCAACACCTACAGACATCAAATCCAGGCACCACCCTCGGCGGACAAACGGGCGACGATCACCTTGGATTCCTCTCGGTCTTCCTTATCAGCACTTATGTTTACCCAGTTCCGGAATTTTAGCGAACAATCAGGGCAGTTTTTGGCGATCTTTGACGATGTGGACTATACGGACTTTCAAACCTCCCCCGAGCTGGCTGAATTGGAAAAGTTGCGACAAAAGCTCTATCAGGACGTGGGCGATCTCTTTTGTCAACTCCAGTTATTGACGGACGAAAACGTGGCTCTCGATAACGGTGCTTACATCCCAATGGACAATGGCGGCGAAATCAAGGCGACGATCGAAGCTCTGTGCCATTGTGTGGATACCCTTGTCTTTGACCCCAGCATACCACGCCAAAGCAGTGAAATCAGTATACCCGAGCTCTCCTTGTCTGGGACTTTGGACAACAACAACAACAACGACGACGACGCTCTTGACGATGACGATGTGGATACTGGCAGCTACTACACCGATGCGGCAGGAACAACAACAGGCAGCTTTAGCTCAGAATACAACAGCCAACTCTTGGATGATGCAACTGTCAAAAGCGAACTCGCAGAGTCCTCGGAAACCAACACAGCCAGCTTTTCTTCGTCCAATCGACTGTCCACCACCACAGGACGGAGTAGCGTCTCGACATTACAGCGCACGACATCCATGTCCCCTGAACAGCCCCGCCAATCCAATGCCAAGCTCAAGAAATTCTTTGGCGATGATATCCCTGTCCAGATGCCGCAGACACCTCCTTCCGAACACACCAATTCTGTGGCAGGCGGCCCGCCCAGCGTAGCGATGGAAGCGACAACAGGCGACCCCAGCAAAGAAGAAGAACGGCCTTGGTTCCTCCAATACGATTACCAGCCCAACGAAATCGTGTTTAACATGGAAGGCTCTGTCAAGGGCGGCACGCTTCTTGCCCTGGTGATACGACTGACCTTGCATGACTACCTGGATATGAACTTTATCAACACCTTTTTACTGACCTACCGGTCCTTTTGCTCGTCGATGGAACTGCTGAAACTTTTGGAACGCCGCTATGTGCGCCCGCCCCCTGATGGCCTGACTGATCAAGAAATGGAGCTGTGGAAAAACAAGAAACTCAAGCTGATCCGTCTGCGGGTGTTTAACGTCCTGAAGAATTGGCTGGAACAGTACTACAACGAAGACGACCATGTGATCCTGGACGAACTGCTTCACTTTACGACGACGACGATCCGCACGACGCTTCGATTCTCTGCCGAGCAGCTGGAACGCCTGATCCGGAAGCGACAAGAAGCCACGGGGGATGGATTGAAGAAGATGGTGCTGACGTTACCGACGGCGCCGCCCATGCCGATTCTGCCTCGCAACCGCAAAAAGTTTCGGCTTTTGGACATTGACCCTTTGGAGGTGGCGCGACAAATGACGATCATGGACTTTAAGCTGTACAGCTCGATCCGGCCGGTGGAGTGCTTGAACAAGGCATGGAGCAAGGAAGACGAGGCGCATGTGGCTGTGAACATCCGGGCGTCGATCGAGTACTGCAACCAGGTGACGTCGTGGGTGTCTGATGCGATCCTCAGCCAACTGGAGGTGAAGAAACGGGTGACGCTGATCAAACACTGGGTGCAGATCGCAGAGCGGTGCCGGCAACTCAACAACTTCAACACATGCATGGCGATCCTGTCTGCGTTTGACAACAGCGCGGTGGGGCGGCTCAAACGCACGTGGGAAATGGTGGGCGCTCGCACGAACCAGATCCTCTCGCACATCCGCAAACTCATGGGGGCCAACCGCAACTTTATCGAATACCGCGCCATCATCCATTCCATTAACCCGCCGTGCATTCCGTTTTTGGGCATCTATCTCCAGGACCTGACGTTTATCGAGGACGGCAATGCGGACTATTTGAAAACATCCAAGGGGCTCATCAACTTTGCCAAGCGGGCGAAAACCGCCGAAGTCATCCGCGAAATCCAACAATACCAATCCACATACTACCAACTCACGCCGGTCGATGAATTACAAACATTTATCCAGACGAACCTCCAGAGCACCCGCGATGAAGAACAGCTCTATCATGAAAGCTTGAAATTGGAACCAAGGTAAGTCGGGAATCCAACCAATCATGCAAAAAAAAAGTTGACACTTTGCTTTTCATAGGGAACGTGAAGACGAAAAGATCACCCGGCTATTACAAGAATCTGGATTCTTATGATCCCCTTTACTTAATTACTACACATACACTTTACTTTTTTCCTTGCTTTAATATCATAATCTGAACTATCTATCACAACCAATAAAAAAATACCACTTGATACATACATACACCTTTTGGCAAAAGACTACATATTTTATTTACACTACCATCATGCGGACTAAATTTACAACTATACATTCTATACAAAAAAAAAGGGGGTGGGGGAGTTAGGTCTTGACCAAGCCATTCCACATGCGATCCCATAGAGAGGCGGGCGAAGGCAAGGGCGGGGGATCGCTGGGCTGCAACAGGCGTTTGATATGCCTATGAAGGACCCTACAGTGTTGTTGATCGGCCATTGTCGTACTTGTCACCACCTTTTTCTTGACCATGCATCGGCGCAGACTGGCCAGCATTGGCATGAGATCATTGTTGTTATGGTGGTCATCAGGGATAAAAGTCGACACCAGAGGATTGGTGGTGGGGAGTGTGCCCATGGCATGGAAGTGATGTTCAATAGGCTCGGCACAAGTCGATCGGTTCATCAATCCATTCGATCGCGCTACTAGCTTGGGCCGTTCCACCATGGACTTTTCAATCGTCGCCATTGGGAATGTGTATGCGGTTGAAGATTGCGAGAATGAGCAAAAAAAGATGATTAGCGGTGAAAGAAAGAAAGAAAGAAAGAGAGAGATTACCCCCCGCTTTTTTGTTTCAAAGACTCATGCAAAAAAAAAGAATCAGTCGGCGGAGTTTAAAAGGGGTTGAAAAGTCTCGATCTATCATCAACTGTCTCTGTTCCATGATAAATTATACAAGGCCACTCTTTCCTTTGTGTCCACATGCTCTTTGTTGTAGTGTTCATGGCAATTGCTGGTAGGTAGTGATAGGTTATTGCTTAGGAGCAGCCCTGGCGGGTTGAAACCAAAAAAGGTCGCCGAACGAGCGGCGTTTGAAATAAAAAATGATTGGTCGGCATTGATTGGTCAGATCTTTCGACATCTGCCATCTCTTGCCTCATTTAAAGTTCCTTTTTCTTTCTCTCTTCTCCCTCTTCTTTTTAACCATATCGATCGTAACTGAAAATATGCCCGAACCATTAGGTATAGTATGGATCAGTCACTTGAAAAGGAATGGCATGTTAACCTTTGACCCCTATCATGTAGATGTCTTTGCCTATTTGGAAGACACTCTTTCCAAAAGGATCGCTTTCCTTGACGGTGCCATGGGAACCATGGTGCAAGTCCTAAAGTTACAAGAAGCCGACTTTCGCGGTAAGCAGTGACCATTCTTGAACAACAACTCCTAACTCTTTTTTTGTCTTGTTTCAGGGGAGGAATTCATCAACTCACCCAAAGATCAACGTGGTAACAATGACTTGTTGACTCTGACGAAACCCGACGCTATCTACGACATTCATCGACAGTACTTGGAAGCCGGCTCTGATATGGTGGAAACCAACACGTTTAGCTCGACGTCTATTGCCCAGTTGGACTATGGGTTGGAAGCCTATGCTTATCGTTTGAACAAGGAAGGCGCGGCTTTAGCCAAACGAGCTTGTCTTGACGTAAAGTTTTTTGATTATTGGATTGGGGGTAATGAATCTTATTTCTGACTGACTGATGGGACATGTGATTTAGGTTTGGGAAGAAACTGGCGTTCCCAGATTTGTATGTGGTGCTATTGGTCCAACCAACCGAACAGCTTCGATCTCACCGTCCGTTGAAAATCCCGCCTATCGAAATGTGACGTTTGACGAATTGGTGGGTGCCTACTCCGAGCAAATCCGCGGGCTTCTTGATGGTGGCGCCGATATCTTGCTTGTCGAAACTATCTTTGATACCTTGAATGCCAAAGCTGCCATCTATGCTATTGACGTTGTCTTTGAAGAAGATCAGTAAGTTCCGTCGGTTTGCATGTAGTCTCATTGTACTGATTCTTTTTTGATTAGGCGTCCAAAGGTGCCTATCTTTATTTCAGGTACCATTGTCGATCAAAGTGGCCGTACGCTGTCTGGTCAAACGGGTGAAGCTTTTGTCACCTCTCTGCGTCACGCCGAACCAATGGCTTTTGGCCTGAACTGTGCCCTGGGTGCCCCGCAAATGAAACCGTTTATCCAAAACATCAGCAGATTCACAGACGCCCACATTATATGCTACCCCAATGCAGTAAGTCCAGGGCTCAGGGGGTGATAGATTGTATGCTAACCGTTCTCTTGTGTAGGGCTTACCGAACGCTATGGGTGAATACGACGAATCTCCTGCTCAAATGGCCATCAACGTTGAGCCTTTTGCCAAGGAAGGGCTTGTCACTATTGTCGGTGGTTGCTGTGGTACAACCCCTGCACACATCAAGGTAACCCAAAGAGACTAAGGGACGGATAAATCAACTAACCTTCTATTATATAGGCGATTGCTGAAGTGTGTCGAAAATACCCACCCCGTCCAAAACCCAAGAAGAACAGCGACGAAATGGTGCTTGCTGGCTTGGAAGTGCTCACCGTCAACTCCACTACGGGTTTTGTCAATGTAGGTGAACGATGTAACGTTGCCGGGTCAAGAAAATTCTGTCGCCACATTCTAAAAGGGGAATACGAAGAAGCATTGGCCATTGCGCGCGCCCAGGTGGAAAGTGGTGCTCAGGTCGTGGATTGCAACTTTGACGAAGGGCTTTTGGATGGCAAGGCTGCTATGACTCGCTTCTTGAACTTGCTGGGCTCTGATCCGGATTGTGCTCGGGTTCCTTTGATGATCGACTCGTCCAACTTTGCCGTCATTGAGGCTGGTTTGAAATGCGCTCAAGGGAAATGTATTGTGAACTCCATCTCGTTGAAGGAAGGCGAAGAAGATTTTGTCCGCAAGGCAAAGTTGATCAAGCGCTTTGGTGCCGCTGTGGTTGTCATGGCAGTAAGTTATCAGTGATGTTGGAAAAGTGTGTCACTAAAAATAGCCCTGTCTCTTTCTCTCTTTCCTTTTTTGTATAGTTTGATGAAGTTGGACAAGCTGCTGAAGCCGATCGAAAACTCGAAATCTGTACCCGCTCTTACAACATCTTGGTCGACAAAGTGGGGTAATGTCAAAAGCAAACAAGTGTGATGAAATAATGAACTCATGACTGTGTCTGGTAGATTCAATCCCTTCGATATCATTTTCGATCCCAACATTCTCACCATTGCTACGGGCATGGGTAAGTGACAGCTAGCTGCATGATGGGAAATATCAGTACTGACACCTTTTTGTTTGCCGACAGAGGAACACAACAATTACGCCGTCGAATTCATCAATGCATGCTATGGAATCAAAAAGAACCTTCGCGGGGCCAAGATCAGTGGCGGTGTCTCCAACTTGTCTTTTGCTTTCCGTGGTATGGATAAGGTCCGTGAAGCTATGCACTCTGTCTTTTTATTCCACACTGTCAAGGCTGGTATGGACATGGGTATCGTCAATGCGGGTTTCCTGACGGTGTACGATGATATCCCCAAGGACTTGTTGCAGCTTTGTGAAGATGCTGTTTGGAATCGCGACCCTGAAGTCACCGAAAAGCTGTTGGAATATGCAAAGGCCCACTCCAAGGATGCCAAGAAGGATGAAGACCTCGAAGAATGGCGAACCTGGCCCGTGACGGAACGAATCACTCATGCTTTGGTGAAGGGCATCATGAAGTTTATCTTGGAAGATACCGAAGAAGCTCGTCAAGACAAGGAAAAGTACCCTCGTGCTCTGAATGTCATTGAAGGTCCTCTTATGGCTGGTATGAATGTGGTGGGCGATCTCTTTGGTAAAGGCAAAATGTTCTTACCTCAAGTCATCCGGTCCGCTCGGTAAGTCTTAAAAAGGAAATCAAAGTGTGGAGGATCGACCCTTCTAATTGCTTTTTCTACCCATAGTGTGATGAAAAAGGCGGTTGCTCACTTGGTCGAATACATCAAGGTGGAAAAGGAACAAGACATGGAAGCTGCTGGTGGTGGTGAAATCAAAGGCAACGGCACTATTGTCATGGCGACCGTCAAAGGGGATGTGCACGATATCGGCAAGAACATTTGCGGTGTGGTCCTTGGGTGCAACAACTACCGAGTCATCGATATGGGCGTGATGGTGCCATGCGACAAGATCATCAAGACCGCGATTGAAGAAAAAGCAGACATTGTAGGCTTATCTGGACTGATCACCCCCTCTTTGGAAGAAATGGTGATTGTGGCCAAGGAATTCCAAAAGGCTGGCTTGAAGATCCCTATCCTTATCGGTGGTGCCACGACAAGTAAAATGCATACAGCTGTCAAGATTGCTCCTCAATACCAAAACCCGGTGATCTACGTGCTGGATGCTTCTCGTAGTGTGCCTGTGGCTGCAAGCTTACTGAACGACGACCTGAAGGAAGACTTTGCCGACGATGTGCGCGAAGAATACGACGAACTCCGTGAAGAATACTACGAAGGTTTGGAAGAAAAGCGACTCTTGACTCTGTCGGCTGCCCGGGACAAAAAGATGCACATCGACTGGTCTGCCACGCCTCCTCCTGGCAAACCCACCTACTTGGGCACCAAAGTGTACGACGATTATCCTCTTGAAAAACTCCTGCCCCGAATCGATTGGAACCCCTTCTTCCAGGTCTTCCAGCTGCGTGGTCGCTATCCTAACCGTGGGTACCCCAAGATCTTTGACGATGAAGCCGTAGGACCTGAAGCCCGCCGCCTCTTTGACGATGCCCAGGTGATGCTCCGTGAAATCGTCGACAAGAAGCTTCTCCGTGCCCGTGGTCTTGTTGGCTTCTACCCTGCTAACTCGAACGGCGATGATATTGAAGTCTACGAAGATGAATCCCGGGAATCAGTCAAGGCCAAATTCTATGGGTTGCGACAACAATCTGAAAAGGAGACCGACGAACCTTATTACTGTCTCTCTGACTTTGTCGCTCCGAAATCGGCGAACGTTGCGGACTATGTCGGTATGTTTGCTGTCAGCACTGGGTTTGGATGCGATGAAATGGTGAAGAAATACGACGACGATCAAGACGACTACTCCTCTATTATGGCCAAGGCTCTGGCGGATCGTTTGGCTGAAGCATTTGCCGAATTACTGCATGAAGATGTGCGCAAGGTCGACTGGGGTTACGCTTCTGAAGAAGAGCTCTCTGCATCTGATCTCTTTGCTGTGCGGTATCAAGGCATTCGTCCTGCTGGTGGTAAGTGGATAAGACGGGGGGGGGGATCCAACTTTGACTGACCTCTCTCTTTAGGTTATCCTTCTCAACCCGATCACACTGAAAAAAAGACAATGTGGGAACTGGGCAACATTGCTGAACAAACAGGCATCACTCTCACCGACTCTTTGGCCATGAACCCTCCCGCCAGTGTCAGTGGCATCTACTTTGGTCACGAAAAGAGCACCTACTTTGCCGTCGGCAAGATCGACAAGGACCAAATCGAAGATTATGCCTCTCGAAAAGGAATGGAGGTCACTGAAGTGGAACGAAATCTCAATACCATTCTGGCTTACGATACTTGATCTCTTAGCGTTAGTCTTCATCTTCTAGTTTTTATATATCATCTTCTCTTATGTCTCTTAATAAACAATGAAATACACTTACCTTTTATCTACATACTTTTGTTTAATATCATCCACCAGTCTTCAAAATAACTGTACTAATGATAGATTCGCTTTTACTGTTAAAAAAGACCCATCAACATCTGGTGCAGGTCCTTGCTCATGCAAAAAGTCCAATAGTCGGTTTTCTAACTCCGACGGGCGGGCGTATAAGAGCTTTTCTGCCCGGCCTTTATTTTGCTCCTTCTTCCCCTCGTCATCACTTTTTTTGCCACCCCATTGTCATTCTCTTTTTTTTCACGACAAACGAACGAACGGACGAGCAAACGAACGAACGAACGGTAACTCTTCCCTTCTCACGTCATGTTCATCTTTTGCTTACCATTACTAACTTTTTGCCTTTTGCATCGTTCCTTTTTCTTTTGACGCTAGATCGGCTACGACGATGACGACAACGATAACGACAACGACGATGCTAATGCCGACTCCACCACTACCTTATGTCGCCCAAAAAGGCTCTTTTTAAAATTTTCAAATGTAAAAAACATGGGGAAACCCTCGCAATTTTTTTTTAGGTGCACTCATCTTGTCGATTTACATTCCCTTGCCATTGTACCAATAAAGTACACTATCTCTTGGCCCATTCTCAACGCCTATTACTACTGATACTTTGCATAACACTGGTCTGCTCTCCTCCTCCCTTTTCCTTAGCTCATTACACTAGATTAGTCACTCCATGACAAGCCCTTTGTAGTTCAAGCATAGTCTCATTCAGTCAATAAAAAATCTACTTGAACCCATCTCCATGACTTTGTCCTTTTGCATAAGCTCCAGTGATCTTAGAGACTTTGAATTATAGCGGTACGAATCACCCGGTGCGCCCTTTTTTTATTGTCTACTTCGTTCGTCCTTTTTCCAAAAGGCGGCGTTTGAAAATTTCCCCGGCACCGGTTTGGAACCACTTGTGTCCTTAGTTTCTCAACCGGGGGGGGGG
>LT554937.1:162511-172716 GCA_900079185.1 Absidia glauca
CTCCATGTGTGAACAATGGCCCCCTGTTTGAGCGGGACCAAAGTAAATCTTGCTTAATTGAGCTCGTATCATCTTATTCCTTAACGTACTGAATGCATTAGGCGTACAATAAGGTGAAAAGAGCGGAAAGGAGGTCGTCGGAGTTTACGATGATTTATGCAACAGTATGGAGCAAGACTTATATAAGACTCATAAAGGTCGCAAGGTAATGTGTTAAGCGTTGATCCGGATTATCTTAGGCCGTACACAGACTTTTGTAACCCCATGTCTACACTTTGTACTTGGCTTAGATCGCACAATAGTCCACAAGGCGTGATGGTCATTTCATGGTATGGTAAACCTGCCATCAATACTCAGTGTGCAAAAATACAAATTTAAACTCCGCTGGTTTTTTTGTGCCTAAATATCTCGAGTCTCTTTTTTTTCGTCAGTTGCCTTTCTTTCTCTTCTTTTACTTTTACACAATGTATAAACAACATGTCGACGATATACTGGTACAAGGGTAATACTGGAAAGATATACAAAGGGATCTTCGTATAGCTGGAATAGGAACGACACATTAACTGTCTTTTTAAATATGCATCGGTCTGTTGCATCTTAAGGGTAGCCACTTGAAAGAAGGAACAGGAACAAGCGAGCCTTCATCAACTCTGTATCGTCAAGAATGCATCAATACGCTACATCAAGATCAAGAAGGTATGTATTAAAGCAGTGCTTTCCCGCCCCCTTCCCCTATCAACTATGACCCCCTTCAGTTTAGCTCCATGCAGCAACAACACTTCACTATACAACCACCTCCCTTTTTGCACAGTCTCCTTAAAAGATATAGAAATAACTCTCCCTTCTCTTTATCCTTACCTTTCTTCCTTTTCCTCATACTTACACCACCAAGCGAACTCTGTAACAGAACTAACATTCCCTATCTCTCATTTCTTATACACTCAAGATGCCTGCTATAGAGGATCTGACGGATCTAACTCAACTTCCCGACGATCGAATAGACTCCATATGTCGCCATCTCCAATCAAGATTTGACAATGACCAGTATTACACACGCATTGGCAACAACCGGATGGTCATTCTCAACCCATGCAAATCAACACCTTTATCAATGAATGACGATACTCTTCAGTACTATGTCAACCACGGATACAAAGATCTGGCGGCCTGTACGAATGGAATCATCACCAAAGAAACACACCTATATGAACTGGCCACTCGAATCTACTTCACCATGCGACGAAGAAGGGAGGACGAATTGATAATACTCAGGTAACGCTGCCTCTCCCCTTCTCTCCCTGTCTTCCTTGAACACCCATAGGAACAAAGTGTATTAATAGACTGTAATTTTCTGAACTTATTAGTGGCATATCTGGATCAGGGAAATCAACCAGTCATAATCAACTCCTCAAAACGATCCTCAACCTGTCAACTCACACCAGACGCGAAGATAAACTACAACGACAGATATCAAGCGCCATGACCATTCTCGAATCGTTTGGATCGATCCATGCCACCGCTTCAACCAACATCCAGCATAGCAACGATCGCTTCAACCTATGTCATTCGCTCCTATTCAACGAACGGGGTCATATTGTCGGATCCTATATGGCCACTTCTCTCTTTGACAAACAACATGTCACTCGGTCCAACGCCACTTCCAACTACAACATCTTTTATCAACTCCTCGCTGGTACCACACACAATGAAAAAACCGCACTGCATATCAACTACTCCATGGGCCATTTCGTCTACCTCAAGAATACCACCCGCTACAAAGATACCGGCACTGAAATAGACTCGGGGAGCGACGGCATCTGCAACGATCAGAAACAGTTTATCAAGGTCAAAGAAGCTCTCAAAACCCTCGGTCTAAAAACAAAACTCGTCGCTCAAATCTGTCAACTGCTCGGTGCTATTCTCCATCTCGGCAATGTGCAATTCATCGATGGTCGGGGTCCTCTGTCCGCCTTATCTTCTCAAAGTACGTCGTCTTCTGGTCAAGAATCCTGTAGGGTCAAAAACAAGGACACAGTGGCCTTGGTGGCAGCTGCTCTGGGTGTTTCTACTACAAAGCTGGAGAACACACTGACTCACAAACTCAAATTGATTGGCAAGGAATTCTGCTCGGCTTTCTTGACTGTGGATGCGGCGGCTCATCAAAGGGATAGTCTGGCTCAAAGTCTGTTTGGTCTGTTATTCCATTGGATTGTGCAATTTGTCAACAGCAAGATATCATCGAACTCGTGGGCGAACCGTATTACTATTGTCGACTTTATGGCGCAAATGGGTGGCAACAGCAACAGCAACACTAGCAGCCCTGGCAACATACAACAAAATTATCGTCATGGCAACTTCCACGATCTTTGTGCTCATTTTGCGACTGAACAAATCCATCAATGGTCTCTATATCAAACCTTTGACGCTGATAGCTCTGACAACGTGAAAAAGTGGCAGGATGGCCTCTCTTACATCCCTTCTCCTTCTCCCGACTTTTTCCAATCGTCTATTCCTTTATGGTGTGGCAGCAACAAATTCGTCATGGTGCCGTCCTTGAACCGCGAATGCCAGAGGTTCCAGGCCTACGCTTTGGATGCAACAGACAGCAATTGGTTGGTGACTCTCTTCCAGAAAAAGAACGCCCAAAAAGAAGACAATGGCCCCTTCACAGCACTACACTCTCCATCTACTCCGACTTCAAGCTTTGCCGTACGTCACTTTTGCACCACTGTGGAATATTCTGTGGATGGATTCTTGGAGGCCAATGTGGACGCTTTCTCGCCCGACTTTATCCACCTCTTTCGCTATAACTGCACAAACACCTTTGTACGCGACCTCTTCCTCAGCATTGACCAGCAGCAGCAATCACAGCATTCGCCAGCAGCTTCCGAAAAGAAACAGTTTGTCACCGCCGACGATGCCAGCTCTTATGAACAGCAACACCAAAACGAAGCAGATAGGGGTACTGAGCCCAGGATCCTATTGACTGAATGCCATCCTCGAGACGATCTTACCATCATCAAGGCCCAGCTACCCACACAACCTCTCCAAGGATGGATCAACACAAACGACGCTTCCTCTACGGCGGGACCTGAATCAACAGCAACCGACGATCTTGTCGCTGAGGGTAATGGTGGCGGTAAATCATCTGGGTGCGAAAAGGGCCTACATTGTATCAGCACAGTGGCACAACAAATGGTCCACAGCATGGATCACCTTTTGAAACTCTTCGACAGCACCCCTGGCAGATTCGAGATCATCCACCTTCAACCCAACCCCACGCAACGGCCCTTTGTCTTTGATGAAGCCTGGGTGATGGATCAACTGAATGCATACAAAGTCGCCGAACATACGCAACGTCAACGCTGGAACGAAACGTCTTACGACTACACTCATGGTGAATTTGCGGAACGCTACAACTACCTCATGGAAAGTCTCCCTTTGGACCGGACCTTGGATCTGCCCCAGCAATTGGCTTGCTTGCTCGATGTGATTCAGTGGACTCCCTCTCAATGCGTGCTTGGCCAGGACAAGATTTGGCTGCGATTCGATGTATGGCGGGACCTGGAGAACCATCTGCGGCTACTAGAAAAAGAGGCTCGACAACGTGAAAAGGAACGGGTGATCCAGATGGAAGCTGAACGCAAGGCGGAGGAGGAGGCGGCACAGCGGCGACGACAGGCGGAAATAGAAGCAGAAGCTTTGGCACAGGCTGAATTGGAACTGACGATCGCCCAGGCGGATACCGTCCCTGACTCGGCAACCATGGCGCGGCGGGGATCTCATGGCACGGACCGGTGGTCGCACTCTAACCCTTTTGTCGAAGACTGTCATTCGGTGTGGTCGAGCGATGATCATACGGCTCACGATAAAAGCGAATGGGGCGAAGATGATGATTCCAAAGGCTTTGCTGATGTGTAAGTCGGACTTGAAAACTGCAGGGTGATTCTATAAATGGGAACTAACCTGTCATTCATGCATATGCTATTTTTAGGTTTGGTCCCAATCTCGACATGAGCCAGATGGTGGAGGATTACCAAGTGCATAATGAAGAACTGATTGAAGAAGTCCCAATATCAAGCACACGGCAGTGGTGGTCTCGCTTTGTATGGTTCGCAACATGGTGCATTCCTTCCTTTACTCTACGGTGGTTTGGCAAGATGCATCGACAAGACGTGCAAATGGCTTGGCGGGAAAAGGTGACGCTTTGCCTTCTCATCTTTTTGTTCTCGGGAAGCATCATCTTTGTCATTGTCGGTCTGAATCAAATCATATGCCCTGGAACGAAATACCTATTCTCCGCGAACGACGTCTCGGTGCATCAAACTATCAAGGACTACTGGGTCAGTGTGCATGGCCAGGTGTATGATCTCTCAAGATTTGTCGCTAACGATCATGGTACTGCATCCTACATGGCAAGCAAATCTACAATGGAACCTTTGGCGGGGCGTGATCTGTCTTACACCTTCCCTGTGCCCCTGACAACCGCATGCTCAGGACTCGTCGTGGACAACTACATCAACATTATCCCTAACGAAACTGTAGTCCTCGGGCCATTTGTACACTTCTCTGGACCCCAACAACCTGACAAGGATCTCAAGACTATGCAAGACCCTCTATGGCTACAGCATCGATTCCACCCTCTCCTTGAAAAATATCGCAAGGGTGACCTGGTGGTGCCAATGAAACAACTCCAAGTCGACTTCCAAAGCTATGGGCGACTCGCCATCTCCATCCACGAAAAGGTGTACGACCTCACAGACTATATGAACTCGGCTCGGCGCTATCCTCAAGGCTCGGTTCCGAACTACCACTTTTTGCACCCATCCATCGAACGGCTCTTCATCACCTTTGCGGGGAGCGATGCGACTCAGGCGTGGGAGCAAATGACGATGGACCCGCTCGTGCGACAGAAAAACCTGGCGTGCTTGGACAACTCGTTTTATGTGGGCAAACTCGACTATAGGGACACGGCGCGGTGCACATTTGTCAACTACTTACTGCTAAGCTTTGCTGTGGTCATGTCGGTGGTCATCCTCGTGAAATTCCTTGCCGCTTTACAATTTGGTGGCGCTCCCAACCCTGAAGAACAAGACAAGTTTGTGATCTGTCAAGTGCCGTGCTATACCGAAGACGAAGACTCCTTGCGCAAGACGATTGAATCCATCACCGTCATGCAGTACGATGACCGGCGAAAGCTCCTGCTCTTGATTGCCGACGGAATGATTATTGGTAGTGGAAACGACAAGCCTACGCCTCAGATTCTTTTGGATATATTGGGTCATAACTATGATTTGGGCAGCAACAGCAGCAGCAACAATAACAACAATGACGACGACGATGCGGATGATGAAGATAAAGATGATGTGGACTCAACTGAACCCTTCATGTTTAAATCGATTGGCGAAGGATCTCAACAACTTAACTATGGGAAGGTCTATTCAGGTCTCTATCAACACGAAGGTCATGTGGTGCCTTATGTGGTGGTGGTCAAGGTTGGGAAAAGCTCGGAGCGCACCAAGCCTGGCAACCGTGGCAAGCGGGATTCACAAATTATCTGCATGAATTTCCTTAACAAGGTCCATTTTGATGCCCCGATGAATCCTTTGGAATTGGAAATGTATCGCCACATCTATCAAATCATTGGTATTGACCCTTCTCTCTATGAATACATCCTTATGGTGGACTCTGATACCGAAGTTTATCCTGATGCTCTGACTCGAATGGTGGCATGTATGCTTCATGATAGTCGTATTATTGGTCTGTGCGGTGAAACGGAGCTGTGCAACGAAGATCGGTCCTGGGCAACCCGCATTCAAGTCTATGAATACTATATCTCACATCACTTGGTCAAGGCTTTTGAATCCCTCTTTGGCTCCGTCACATGTCTTCCCGGCTGCTTCTGTATGTATCGTATACGAACGCCCCACAAGCAACTTCCCCTGATCGTATCTCCTCAAGTCATCCATGGATACTCTGACAACCAAGTGGACACCCTGCATAAGAAGAATCTACTCCATCTAGGCGAAGATCGCTACTTGACAACCCTGGTGATGAAGAACTTCCCTCAATACAAAATGATGTTCACTCCCCATGCCAAATGCCGGACGGTGGCCCCTGACGAATGGCGGGTGCTCTTGTCCCAGCGTCGGCGATGGATCAACTCGACTATTCACAATCTTTTGGAACTGGTGATGCTACAAGAGCTCTGTGGCTTCTGTTGTCTGTCAATGCGGTTTGTGGTGATGACTGATCTGATAGGCACGATCACGCTCCCTTCTTCGGTGGTGTACCTCATTTATCTGATCTACGAGTCTGTGTCCGGGGCGGGCCCTCTTCCTGTGATTGCGCTTGGCATGCTGGCGGGTGCGTATGGTCTTCAAGCTCTCATCTTCATCATCAAACGACAATGGCAACATATCGGCTGGATGGTGATCTACGTGCTGGCGATCCCGATCTTCAGCTTTTTTATCCCGATCTATGCATTCTGGCACTTTGACGACTTTTCTTGGGGCAACACACGGGTGGTGGTGGGCGACAATAAAAAAAAGCAGATCATTGTCACGACGGACGGCGAAAAGTTTGACGAAAAGATGATCCCGCTCAAGAAATGGGCTCAGCACGAACAGGCGCTCTATGAAGAAAAGGTGTCTGCCAAGACTCGGTCGATCCATTCCTTTGCCACTGGCTACTCGAAACGACGAAAAGGCGACGACGATAGCTCGACAAGGATGATGAATGAAAAAGGCCAACAGCAACCCCAACAGCAGCAGAACAGCTGGCTTCTTCAGCCATTGATCATGGACTTTTCTCTACAGGGCGACAACCCATTCTCGTTTGGTGATTACACAGCAGGCACAACGGCAATCGAAATGGTCAATACTGGTGAAGGTGCTTCTTTGGAACAACAGAACGAGGCTGCCATGGAGACCATGGTGGTCTTGCCGGAAGATGATGCTATTGAGCGTGAAATCGGGAAAATCCTCATGAGCGCCAATCTCATGGACCTGACAAAAAAGCAAGGTAAGGGGCTCATCCTAGTAGAAAAAGAAATAAAACCAACTAACCACTTTGACATTAGTACGGGATCAGCTATCACAACTCTTTGGCGTGGATCTGACTATCAAAAAAGGCTTCATCAATGCAACCATCGAACGACTTTTGGAATCGGAATTCGCCTAGGCAGGATGATACCACTTGATTATTTTTTACCAGTGCTAGCTTTATAAAATATACCACTATTACTCATTTGTTAGAATAAACACTCTTGTCTTTTGGAACTCTTGGTTGATGAATAAAAGGGGGGCGACATATGCTGGCACATGTGCCTGATTAGATTAGGCGTTGGTGTATACTAGGGGGAATGTATAGAATTCAAAAACCAGCGACACACATCCACAACACTTTTATAAAGTACAAGGCCGTCTTTTAGGTTTATTGATAAATGATGTGAGTTAGTATAAAGAGTCAAAGTTTACAACTAAAGAGAGGGGAGGGGGGGGGGTTAACCAGTCTAACAAGATATATATAATGTGTGTGTATAGGATCCACTATTCTCTTTCGTAAAATAACATGTAGGGGGCACTGGCCAGGACAGTATCGATCATCACCTCTTCGACCACTTCGTCGTTACAGAGCCAGAATTTGCTAGGTGGTGCAGGTAGGGGCGAGTGGGATTGGTAGGGCGAATGTTGTCTGTGGAAAGGATGGTGCTGTTGATAGTGGTCGTAGTCGCCCATGGGAGGTCGTGCATCTTGTCCTGTAGGGAGTTTCTTGCGTCGGTAGGTGATAAAGTGTCCTGATTCGTGTCCACCTCCATAATGCACAATCACGGCGGTCAGACGATACATGATAGGTCGCACGGTCGGGATCGTCAACGAGGGTAGGATACTGGGTTTGTTGCCGTTTTCTCCGTTGTCCTTGCCATATTGCTGTGATTGTTGATGTTGTCCCGGTAGAATCACATTCAATCCATCTTGTTGGTTGGGTACGAACGGCTTGCCTGCCATGTTGCGGAGATAGACAAGACTATGACGACTGGTGCGCATTTGAGGAGGGGTGTTGGGTGCTGATCGGTTGTTATCGGACGAGGAGGAACTCAGGGCGGCCGAGGGATCTTGGGTGTTGAGATAGCCGTTGGTGGTATAAGGGGCCAAGTCGAGATATTCAGGAAATTTAACATTGCAGTGGTTTTTCTGGACATAACCCGACGGGTGATACATCGATCTTGACAAGTGAAGACACAGTGATTTGGGCGGGTTGGCGAACATGGTTTGTTTCGATGTACATGCTGTTGTTTTTGGCTGTGTCAAAGGGATATCTGCCTGTTATAAAGACAGAAATAGGACCAAGTTAGTACTACAGCAGCAGCAGTCGATTGCGGTCGAGGATCTTACCAAATCGGCTTCCATATTGTTTTGCAGTGCATATTTCAATCGTTCCATTTGAGATTCTAATACCGCCATTCCATCTGTCTTGTCCTTGCTGTTTTCCACCAACGTTTCCAATTCATGCGCCAAAGAGTCAAGGGTGGATAGTAAAGTACACTTTCTACATTGGTAATCCGTCAGTATGTCTGTTTTGGTGTATGCACTGAGACAGCTTTCCAATGTGCAATTGGCCTATCCATAAAGTAGATTTCGAAAACGTTAGACAAACGTTCTTTCTGTTGTGTGGTTGTCTTACAGTTTGTGGTACAGGTAATGAGATATTATCAAAGGTGTGATGACGAATAGGAGCCTGTGAGAAAGATGATAAAAGAAAAGCCGGTTAGATACAGTGGGAAAAAGACTGCCCCGCCGCCACTTTATACTTACGGTATAGCCACATTTCAAACAGCTGATCTTGGACGCAGCCAAACCAGTGAATGGGTTTCGAGGGCGTCTTGGACGACGGTGTAGAGATTCGCCAGCAGCAGAGACAGAGAATGAACTCCACATTGAGCCGCCAAAGGTGCCTACAGAGGAGAAAGACGACGATTCAAAGGCATCCAAAGAAGAAGCCGAGAGAGGTTCCTACATCATATCAAACGTCACATAGTTAGCTATACTATTACATTCCTATCCCTCTCTCTCTCTCTCTCTCTAATCTCTATCAGTGAGAAACTTACCGAATCTGCCGTAAGATGGCGTAAAGTCCCAACGTCGAATAAGGATGGCGCCTGCTGCTTGTATTGCATTTCTTCTTCCAAAGTCAAAGCACTTGATATGATTTGAAATAGTTCGTGAGCATCCTATGATGAGACAACGTTCAAAAGGGAGTGTTAGTAAGCGTGACATTGACAGGGACAAAGAGGCCACAAACCTGTTGATCACTGCTAATCGAGCCATGGGTCTTTCTTTCCAGTGCCCGTATGATATCCGTTGGTATGATCGATCGTGGACGTCCAAGAGGTCGGTTTAGCACTATGGACAGCCACAATGATTAGTAAGGCGACAACACTTCCCTCTTCCAGCAGTAAGAGAGAGAGAGAGAGAGAGAGAGAGAGAGAGACTTACATTCAATCGTAGAGTAAAGAGCAAGGGCCACAGATTGGAGAATAAATTCGTTAGGTGGCACTTGAGCCCCAGCTTCGTCGCCTTGCTCGTCCACACGTTCAGCCTAGAAGGGGGTTGAATAGTTAGGATGGACCACTGTTTGTTTCCCCCAAAAAGTCTCTTCTTACCAAATAGGAGCGTAAACAAGAGAGAGTTGCCATGGCCTACAAGGATGAAAGAAGGGGTCAGCCCATCATTGGTTTGCACCTCCCTCTGCCCGCATTACCTGAAGTATCGAATTAGCAAAACAAGAGTTGCCACTGTTGACCAAACCAAGAACATACTTATCATCACGCTCTATTTGACCAAAAATAAAAATAAAGAAAGGTTAGATACATTGACAGTGTTCAAGCTTCAAACACGGATGACAATGGCCACATTGTCAAGATGGTTTTCTTCACTAACCTTTCATCAGTTTGGACTTGACCCTTCTTCGTCGTTTTTTGGATTCAGAAGATGTGGTGGAAGAGATAACATACCCTGAAGCAGCAAGGGCAATGCCGGCCATGGCAGCTATGGCTGGTAAGTGATAACTAGTGGATGAGGAAGACATGGTCTCCTGGATGTAATGAAGAGTGTGTAGAGAGAGAGAGAATAGAGATTAAAAGCTAAAAGGAGATCTTTAAGGATGGAGGGAGGAAAGAGAAGAAGAGAAAGACAAAAAAAAAA
>LT554937.1:172975-186858 GCA_900079185.1 Absidia glauca
GGTCGCGCTAATGATGGGCAAGGATGTTCCTACCAAAGAAAGTCAAAGATGAGTACAAGTCTCTTTTATAGCGATCCCAAAGGGTCCCTACCTAGTCCCTGTCGAGGCCTGAGGCTGCGGTCGAGCCTTATCACTCTGTTCGCGCACATTGAGGTGTGCCTTGGTTTTCTTGGAGAGATCATCATCGTACTGGGCAAAGATGTTTCGAGGTTCAGGCACCACTCGTCGGCTTGTGACAGGAGGCGTTGTCGGTGGGGAAGCAAAAGTGTCATCGTCACTGGAACCCACACTGGGGGTGGTGGTGATCGGCGTTTGAATTCCTTCGTCGTGGGCCAAGGTGAAAGAGGAGCCTAATCGATTGGGTTGATGGGCAACCAAAGGTTTGGCTTCAGGAGGGACATACGCAAAGATGTTTCGATTGGGTGCATTTGGATCTGGTTTGCGTACGCCAGGGCGGACTTGATCGTCGGGGTGGACTGGGCCAAACACTCTTCCAGGAACTAGTTGCATGAAAAAAAGGAGAGTGAGTGTGCGATGATGCTTTTTTTAGTTCACTTTTACCAAAAGCATTGGTGCCTGGGCGGAACTATCATCATCAAAGAAGTGTGAGTAGTAATTAAGGATCACCCCGTAGACTCTTCTCGGCTTACCTTGGTTGGCAACTCTGACGGGAGCGGAGATGCGGGGTTTGAATTACTTGAAGGAGATCGCAATGCTTCCACTTGTTCAACACCAACGACTGGCCACTTGTTTCGACCTGAAATGACATTGAGCTGCTTCAATACCGAAGCCTGATCCCAGTAGATACGGATGGTGGCGATCAAGTTGTCTTCAAACGTGGCGGAAATTACCTAAAAACCAAAAGATATCAAGTGAATAAGAGCAGAGAGAGAGGGAGACAACATTCTATACATTATCATACCACGGGAATCTTCACTGTGGAATCGACCTATTAACCAACCATCTTTAGTACACTATGCGTCTTTTTGTACTATCAACTTACAAAGTGATGCTCGTCAAAGTTAGGTAAAAGCCAGGCGCATTCACCATGTTTGAAGGAGATTGTCCAGTCCACTTCTTCGATGATCTTGTTAGAGGAACTGACCTTGTTGTGGACAAGTTCAGTAACGATTGTATTGGATTTTTGGGAGAGGTGGAACTTTCGGATAGCAGCGCTGGTTTGGATGGTTACACCACTGGTGATGTAGGCGACCGAAGCATGATCCTGATACAGGGCCATGTTTGAAGGCTTGATTTTGTACTGAGACCACGTTTCTTCCATTGTGTTGATGTTATAAAGATGAAAGAAAAAGAGAAAGAAGAAGAGAGGGAGGTATGAGGGAAAAGGGAGACAATTAAGGTCGAGAAATTAAATGACCCAGCCAATGATCACCTAGAAGTATGAAAAAAGGGGAGTTTAGTGGAACATCAAGCTATGATTAGTGGTACCTTGTTTTAACAAAGAAGGCGCTAATTCAAATGCATATGACAAAAAAAGCTACATATCCATTTGGTAAAAAAAAAAGACGACTTTATTGGAATCAAAGAAATACAAAAGACACATACAGTAGCTATCACTAAAGGGTAAACCTACACAGCCAATACGAAGGACGGTTTTCAAACTCCGACCGGTGCCACACTTTTTGTCACTTTTTACTTTTGCTGTGCTGAGGATGCTGATGTAGAAGAAGGGTTGCGGCGTTGACGTTGTGATTTTCTTGTTGTCTTTTCGGGTGCGTTCAAGTCATGTAAAGAGACCTGTCGACGAAGTCCATTGGGAGAAGCTAGGGTATGATAACAACAACAATAAACAAAGAGTGTGAGTAAATAGATGCTTCTCAAACAGGCATTGCTTTTGTTTGTTTATTTGCTCTCTCTGTCTTTCTTACCTGGTGGTGAAGCCACAGCCAAGTCTCTTTGAGCAGTAATGCGTCGTACGGTGGGTAAAGGCTTGGTTGATGACTTTGCAGATCGAGTGGTATCGTGTATGTTGTTGGATGAGACGGGGGCCCGCTGTGATTGCAGATTTGATAAGACAGGGCGGCCATTTGTCATAACGGGAGGAGAGGACACTTTTCTTAGCCTAACACGCAAACCTTCAGAGGACTGTGATACCATAGGTGGGCGAATAGCCAAAAGAGGTGATGTAGGCAACGATGCAGAGACAGAGGCGGAGAGGCTGGGTTGATGGTTCAAAGAGAATGGGTAGTTATGATAGTGTTTGGAATTAGCCGTAGTTGCAGATTGAGATCGTTGGGGTAGAGGTGGGTAGGATGCTGTTTGGTGATGAGTGTGATGATGATGATGATTGTGTTGATAAGAGGCACCGCCAATCGTAAGATCTTCCACATATGTAAGCGAGCCGCCTTCATCGATATCTTCTTCCTCTGTCACAGTGTTTCCATCAGAGTTAGTTTGTTCGTCAGAATGCTGAAGACACGCCATTTCTTGATCCACCTGGAGCGCACGAGCCACATTATCCACTACCAGTAGACCGAAGAGTAAGCCCCATCGTATCGGCACCTGGACCACAGTGGTGATGCCCTTTTTCTGTGTCTTGAGTTTGCTGATAACTTGAATCATAGATGCTTGGACTTGCAGCAAAACAATGGTTGTCACCGATGGAGCGTGGACGGGTGCATTGGCATCTTGATCTGCTTTGTTGTTGGGATTGTTGGAACTGTCATGTGAATGAGGTAGCGGCTTGTGTTGAGCTACAGTAGGTGAAGGACTACTAAAGATATCCCTCTTGGCCTGATCATAGAGCATTGTGTGCGTTGTGGATTGAGAAGAGTAAAGAAAGAGGAAGAGAAAGGAAGAGAACGAAATTCAAGCGCTTTCCCTTTTTGTGTGGCGGAGTTTGACAAAGCGGGGATCAACCCTCACTCCTTTTTTTTTCAGCTGATAACGCCCTCAGGTGTGACAAACACTACATAGTGCAAAAAAGTCGGAAGGACTGGGTCACTTACAGATTTCACTTCATTTTCATATGCAAGAAGGTTGATGTTTGTGTTTATTGTAAAAAGCAAAACATCTTTTGTATAAATACATTTGGTAGTCTTTTTTTTACACCAGCTCACCCACCAGCCCAGGATTGATACCGCGGAGTTTGAAACTGTCGAAATGAAGGAAAGGACGATTCTGTGAGGAAATGGTGGAAGAAATGGTCTGTGCAATGTCACCTTTTGTATCACTGCTATTGAAATCAGTAAACCATCATCCGATAGTCCTCCGAGGTGGGAATATGTGAGTGTGTGAGTCAGTTTTAAAAAGCATGTATTACACCCACCTTAATCACCCGTCCTTCCCGAAGTCAAATAGCACTCTTTTTCCATGCATCAAACCTTTTTTTCTGGTGAACCCCAATTCAAAATTACCTTGTTTTGATCAATAGTGAAAGCAGGTTAGCCCCCATCTCATTCCCACACGTTCCAAATGATTGGTGGTGCAGATGTGTTTATTTTTACCATGAGGGCAAATTGTATTTGGGCCCGCCAACAACAAATGTCAAGTAAACAACAACAACAGCAGGCATACACGGCATGCAGTAGACTATACTAAACTACACTAATGCTCCAACGATACCATCAGATAAGAAGGGAACGCTGCATTAGCCACAGCAAGTCAGGTAGTCGATAATGTTGCCCAGTGCAGGATGCGTTGCCATGGTGATTCTAGGCCTTCTGAAACATCCATTTCAGGGATTACCTATCATCAACGCATTCTTTATTCACTTGTTTACAATCAGAGGAGCGGGGAGTTCCTTATCATGCTATGGGTGATAGAAAATAAAAGCAGAGTCGGTATGCATCCAATCTTCTATCATCACCAAACAATGAAGCACCTGCAACAGGGTGGTGAGACTGACAAAGGCATGCACCAAGAGACTACCATCAGAAAGATGTAACCATGAAGAGTCAAGAAAATACCCCACTACCAAAGAGTCGTCTGGAGGTCTTCCACTTTGTCGGTCCACTTTTGGCGCCGAATGGGGTGTGGGAGATCGACATAGCGTCCTTCAGGTGGTGCGAAGAGTCGGAGCACCAAAAGATCCATCAGCCCTTGAAGTTTAAACCCTTTTTGCAAAACAGGGCCCCCACGGAGTTTAAACGCCGCCCGAGCTACAAGAAATACTTTTCTGTCAATCCTATTCTTTGTGTCTTCTTTGCTTCTTGATCACTTTTTTTATTTTTTTTCCACCGACATTGCACGACAGAAGACCACGACAAAAGACGAGCGACGACGAACAAACGGTAAGTCTCCCCCTTCTCATCATCGTGTTCACCTCTTGCTTACCATGACTAACAATTGCCTTTTACAATTTCCATCTTTTCTACGACACTAGATTCACTACGACAATGACGACGGCGATCACGATGACGACGACGCTAATGACGACTCCACCACTGCTTTAGATTACTCTTTAAGGCTGTTTTAAAAAATTTCTAATGTAAAAACATGGGGAAACCCTTGCAATTTTTTTTTTGGGTGTATTCCCATTTCCATGATAGATTCTTTAGCTTGTACTTCAAAAGTGTCCCATCTCTTGGCCCCGTACGTGCGCACACAACTACTGATGCTTTTAACATAGCTGACCAGCTCTCTCCCTTTCTTCATTCTGTAGCTCATTACTCTAGATTAGTTATGCCATGGCAAAGCCTACAATAGCTTAGCCGTAGTCTCATTCAAACGCAATAAAACCTACTTGAACTAATCTCCATGACTTTACACTTTTGAATACGTTCTATCCATCTTAAATAAACTCTGACATGTCCCGGTGCGCAAAGTGTTGACCGATTGAGGGTGGAAATAAAAAAGTGGGCGGGCGGGCTTTGAAAATATTTTACTTTTTTGAAAGCTTTACGATTTCCCAACTCCAAATTTTTGTAACGAGTTACCCTCTCTCTCCAAAACGAAATAGATAATCCATTCTCAAATTCCACATGAAAGAAGATGCAGTGTGTATCTTTTGAAAGATACCAAACGTGAAGTATTTGTGTGCTGCAATCGTGTGTAAACTCTTCACAACACCGCAAATCAGCGACAGTTTAAAGTGCCTCTCAAAGTTGGCAATATTTCAAGATAATTCCACATCCTTGGCATCACTCAGTAGATGAGAAGCATTACTCTCTTCATGTGAAATTTGAGGCAAGGTTTGCTACCGCTTTTATGAAAAAATACATGTCCACCAAAAAGTGGCACTTTTTTCCTGGGTGATGATCCATCCTTTTTCCAAAAAAGCGACGTTTAATAAAAATCGAAAACTTTTTGGTGTTTTGAACTGGAGAGTGTCACTTGTACAGTGAGGGTTCAAAAGGCAAAGTAGTCAAGCCGAAAAGGTTAGATTTGATCATTCATACACTCGACACAAGGTGAAAACCCATAGTGTACACAAAACTCAAGCCCAGCCAAAACAAACACCAGCGGAATCTTTGATCCCTTTACTCAAAGTTTGACCCTAAAGTCGAAGCGGTAGTCATGAAGATGGTTACAAGTAAGTTTTATTGAGTGCATGAGACTATGATTAATCTATATTGGAGGGGGGAGGGAGCCTGTGAAGGCAGGATTAGGAATGACTAACCTAGTGTCGTGACCTAGAGAATGGAGGAGGGCAGAGCTGACCAGCGGCGCAAAAAGTGTCAGTGGTAGTGGGCAAAGGATGATAGGCACCGTAGCAGTGATGTTCAAAGTTCAATGGCTGCAGAATCTACAATGGAGTGGGAGTGCACCTAAAAAAAAAATGCGAGGGTTTCCCCATGTTTTTTACATTTGAAAATTTTAAAAAGAGCCTTTTTGGGCGACATGAGGCAGTGGTGGAGTCGGCATTAGCATCGTCGTCGTCTCTATTGTTGTCGTCATCGCTGTAGTCGATCTAGTGTCAAAAGAAGGAGGAGCGATGCAAAATGCAAAAAGTTAGTAATGGTAAGCAAAAGATGAACATGACGTGAGAAGAGGAGAGTTACCGTTCGTTCGTTCGTTTGTCGTCGTGGAGTAAAGAGAATGACAATGGGGAGGCAAAAAAGAAATGACGAGGGGAAGAAGGAGCAAAATAAAGGACGGGCAGAAATAAAGTTCTTGTAGCCAAACCGGGGTTTAAAATCTAGAGTGTGATCAAATTACCCAATGCGCAAAGTCCTAAATCTACATACACCCAACAACACAATCCGCAAACCCACACACCATAACATCACCACCATCATTCTAGAGACATAAGAGAGAGAGAGAGATAGCAATAGTACAATAGAGATTCTTTATTCACAGATAAAACTGCTTGACATCATTGCTACCAAAGGGTTCACTACAGGTCGGGCACCGTCGCTGTCTTGTTTCGATACGAATATCCAAGCAATCTTTACAAAAGGTGTGCATACACCGCATCAGGACATGTGATTTGAGTCTTGTTCCACAGGAGCTACAATTCAGTAAAGACTAAAACAGAGCCATGATCAGTCTACCTATTTTTCCTTTCTCCATCGTTACTTACCCGGTATTCTTCCTTTTCTTTTCGCAGTTTCATTTCCGCGGGATTCTCCACCTTGTTTGTCGCTTCAATCTTGCGCCATAGTAGTTCGCTGTTTTCTTCTATCCTTAGCCGAGAGTGCGCTCCTTCTTCAATCGATCGAATCTTGTCCATGATGGAGCGCTCCATCTATGAGAGAGAGAAAAGTGTGAGTGTCTCCTGCATGCTTACTATGACTATCCTTACCTCTACCACCTTGTCCTTGGAAAAGACCAGTTTTTCCTTTGCTTCATCGACAGAAAGTTTCAATTCAGAAACCTTTTGTTGGTATATATCAGAAGCGGATTTCCCAGCATTGAGTTGTCTCTCCAGACATCCCTAATAATAGAACGTTAGAGCCAGCCATTTTCACCGTCTGATTTACTTACAAGTTGACTTGATAGGTTTTTTTCTCGTTCAGAAAGTTGTTTTATGTAGGCCATTTGTTTTTCGATCTGCTTGGTGAGAGCGCCGGCGACCATGGCATGAGCGTCTTTGGATTTGTTGAGGGCGGTGAAGGTCTGGCTGTACTTGACTCTCTAGAAAAAACATTGAGTCATCCCTCTTTTTTAGAATGCATCCTCTTTTGAGTTACCTCGCATTGGAGTCGAATAAAGTCATCTTCGGCCAAAGCAAGCGCCTTGATCTTTTCCGTGTTTTGTTCGTCGAATTCGCTATAGACCTTTGCAATGTTGCCGATTTCCTCCAGGAGTTGATTCTCGGTCTACAAAAGAGAGAAAGAGGTCAGTTGATATAGTTGCTTGGATCCGTGCGTACTTACACTTTGTAAATCATCCACCCTTTTCCGAGATTGATCGATAAAAGCCAGTTCTTTCGAGATTTTGTCCTGCAGCGCTTGAATGACTTGATCCTGTGAGATGGTAAGGGTTGGGTCGAATCCGTAGGTCGATTTGAAGGTATCCAGCTCGTTTTCCAGGACTTTTAATTGCCCCAGACAGTCCACTTCTTCATTCAAAGCTTGTCGATCCGTATCCGTACAACCAGGTGACGCCAAGATGCTTTGTTTCAGGCTCGAGACCTTTTCTTCCAGATCCCTGCATCCATGAGAAACGGGCGTTAGTAACTTTTTTTTTTGTGCATGGCCATTCCTTACCTTTGTTCTTTCACAATGGCATCCAATGACAAGACATGGTGATCCAGATTCATGACATAGTGGTAAAAGTCGCGAGAAGCAGTACGAGCCGCCCATTTCTGCAGCCAGCGAGTGATTTCAGTTTCCAAAGTCGACGCACGTTGTTTTCTTGTTTCCGCCACGATTTGCCACTCCTTCACCGAAGCCAACCGCCCGTCTTGACTATCGGCTTTACCCATTTCGATCTTGCACTGTAGTTCGTCTCTTTGGCCGCGGATCCTCGTGAGTTCGTATTCCAGCTTTCCGAGTTGTTCTTCGAGCGATCGGATGTGCGTCATTTGTTCAGAGTCCATGTCCTCCATAAGTCGTCGTCGGTGTCGTCGCATTTCTTCCACTTCTTGTATCAGTTCGTCGACGATGCCGGTGATGTGTTGAGACTTTTCCTTTTGATATTGGCGTGATTGATAGAGTTGGCGACATAGTGTTGAGTTGTAGATGCGAGCTTCGGGGATTTGTATCAGGTCGAGTTCAAGTTGCATGATTTTTTGTTTCAGAGAGATGCGCTGTTCCTTGATGACTTCGATTTCACGTAGTTGTTGATCTAGGGTCTTTTGTGCTCGTACGATAGGGTCTTGCTGATGCTCCATGATCGTCCGCTGTTGTATAAACAATACAAGATGAGTAAGGGGCTGAAAAAAGTGCATCGGTATCTAACTTACTATTTGTCCTTGTTCATTCGCAGACAAAGACATCGATGTTTGGTCTAGTGATGGTGATGGATGTTGTTGTTCTAGTTCTTGTTTAGCAGAGGAATCTTTTAGCGCCATGCGATTTTCCATATTCAACAAATCCCGCCGAGTTCCATGTAGTAGTTCATCAGAGAGCCCTAGTCGAAGCTTCAAAAGTCGTATTTCTTCGCAAAGCAATAGAAACTACAAACATATAAAAAGGTGAGTGAAAGGTCAAGCTAGGCAAGAGGTTCTGTCGTGCTACATACCTTGAGCTTTGATATACGATACTGATGGTTAGCTTCGCCAATGGACTGTTGCCCTTCCAGCCATGTAGATAGCGCCGCTTTGTAATCATGCATCAGGTCTTTGTTGACAGCTATCATCATAAAACAAGACGCCGGTCAGTAGTGGTACCACAAGCTACCGATGAATCTTACCAGAATCCAGATCAAAGTTTTCCGTGAAACGCAGGCGTTGGGATGACCACGATTTGAGGACGCTGTCGATCTCGGGATCACACACCACCATGGTCTTCTTGCTTTGCTTGAGGGTGTCCTTCATGTTTTCCGTACATTCGTTGATCCATTCATCAGTCAGCATAGTTTCGATACCTAGCACTCGTATTAGTTATCAATATAGGGCCATCTATGATTCACTTACTGTAATCCTTATTTGGGTCCTTTGATCTTTCCAGTGAGTAGTCCGTCAGTAAGCGTTGCAGGTCGGTCTTTAACTGTAAACATAAATCAACCACAGGTTAGCAATGTCTTGATGCAACGACAGTCGTATACTTGCCTGATCAAAGTGAGACTGCCATGTTTGAAGTTGTTGGTTGCTTTCTACTTTCTTTTCGTCTACTGTTTCCACTTGCCGGAGGAGTCTGTGACTAGATCGCTACCAATATAAGACCATACAATGTATGCATGAGAGACAGAAGAAGAAGGACCGTTTACTTTCTTACCACGTATTCTTTCCATTGTCTTGAAATGGCATCCCTTCGGTATACATCCAAAGGTTCCTAAACGCAAAGATCGTGTTAGCAAGGAGGGCGGACAAGTGCATAAAAGGTTACCTTGAAAGCATCCGCGGTTTCTTCTTGATCATCGCTTTGGTCAGCAGGGCCAGGTGAGGCGGATCGAGAGTTTGAAGAGACGATTCTTTTCTTGGGTGGTGGGCGAGAAGAAGTAGCTTCCTCAGGCGGAGACAAGAGAGGGCGCTTGTGTGGAGAATCAGTAGGTAGAGAAGCCATGGCCGTTGAGATTTTACTTTAACAGGCAACGTCAAGAGTGGGACAAGAAGAGTTGAAGGAATGCAGTAGGTGGGAGAAAGTATAAAGTTGAAAAGGACGGAAAGAGAGAAGGTGGAATCCATGCCCCCCTCCCCATCTAAAAAATACCAAGCAAAGTCACACTCAGCACACCCACAAGATTGATTTAAAACTCCGACTGACACCCTCCTTAAGGATCATCAAATGGACTAGATGTGTGCTTTAATGGCTGTCCTATATCATACACACATCACAACAATGAATGCGAATCACATGATAAAGAGTCAAGTCATGGTTTTTTTTATTGATAAAAAAGGGAATAGGGAAGAATGGGAATCTGCGAGGAGCGGACTGTGAAATGATTCATGCAAAAAAGACAAGGAGAGATAACGCTATGAGTAAAAAATAACTAGCCTAGTTTCTTCTTCCGAAGCAAAACCGTTTCTTTTGTATTGGGTAGGCATTGGATTTCAATCTTGTCGATGGTGTTGTTGGAAGTAGGGTAGTAGGCGAGTTGTTGACTGATGACTACCAAGAAAGGGAGGGTGCCTTTACGGATATGCGAATCAAAGAGCTCCAGGCCAGGGTCTGTTTGTGTCTTGTCGTTCATCAGGGCAATGGAGTGGTTGGTGAGAATTTCTTGGTTCTTGTAATCAAAGCCCGTCCATACATTGCTATTGTTGTCCGGTGAGATGAGCTGGGCGGCCACTTGAGAAGCTTTGAAGCACCAAATGTTGTCAAGAAGGGCGGTCATTTCTGCATCGCCAAGCTGTTGCTGACCGTCTATCCGAGGAGATGCTGCTGCTGCTTCCAACTTGTTTTTATAGGTGACAATCGACGGTTGTGGTTGCCTCTGCTTTTGCTTTGCTGTTGATGGTATATGGCGAGTGTTGTTGTTCTGGGAATCGTTGGTATGGCTGGAAAAGTCGGATGAGTTGGATGATGTCAAAGAGTTTGAAGGCGATGGTGTAGTCATAAAGATGTTGTTGTGGGATGTTTTCGAAAAGTTGGACCCTGTGGATGATTTTCGGAACAAGTACGAAAGCGGCCATCGTCTTTTCTTAGTGGATTCCTGCTGCTGTTGCTGTTGCTGGTGCTGATGTGATGTTGTGTTATCCGTCAAGGTGTCCGATAAGGTACCGACTGATAAGATGACAGGTGGTGTTGGGTCGTTTGTAAGATTAGCGGTATGTTGATGCTGATGAGGGTCTGTTCTTTGTTGTTGCTGATTGTTGTTATTGACGCCACGTTCTATTTGTGCTGAAAGTGGTATGGAAAGATTGTCTGGATCAAAAGGTGATGGTGTCCTACCAGGTGGCTTTTCGTTCCTTTTGGCGTTTTCCAGGGCCAACATCTCCAAAGAGTTCAAAGAGTCATCGTCGTCCGAATCACCATCCACAGGGAAGTCTTGGTTGTTGGTTGCATAATCGTCGTAGCCACTAGGATTGACATGATCCGGTTGATAAGAAGAAGAGGAAGAAGCAAAGTCCCATGTTGATCCGGTAGATGATCTTCTCTGTCTGGTGTTGCTGTCGTACTGATGTTGCTGATCTTGAAACTAGATGTATCAGAGGTAAAAGATAAGGTTAGGTAATCCATTCTTGACCCTCTAGTCTAAAATGTCTCGTGAGTAGTCTTCTTACCATTCTTGGATCTTGGCGTAGAGGCAAGGAGGTAGGGTCGGGAGGATATGATTGGTATGCGCCCCGCCTTGAAGCCGATTTATCACCTACTGCTTTTGTCTCTGTGGATGGTGGAACCGAGTGCTGTCGTTGTGCTGATGGTGGGGGTCGATGTTGCTGTCGTTGTGAAGGTAATGACGTCCTTTGTTGCTGTCGAGAGTGGTGTGGTTGTGTAATGTAGCTAGGATAGTTGTAGTCAGGTGCCGTTGAATCAAACACTTGCGAGTGAGAATACCGTCGCCTGGGTCTGGAAGGGTACTCAAGTGGAGCGACTTGATTCGAGGGGTATGGGTAATGGTGTTGTGAATGAGTAGTTCGGTGAGTTCCGTACGAAGGATGATAGTCTGCAGGATAGTCACCATAGTAGGGTCCGTCGTAGTTGTCGTAATAGTGAGGCATTTCAAAACACCATAACGATATAAAGGAAGTAAGAGAAAGAAGAAGAAGAAGAAGAAGAGGAAAAAAAAGTCGGATTTGAAACTTTTTTGAGATAGGGTCCACACTTAAAAAAAAAATCGCTCCCAGCCAAATCAGGCTTATGGCAGAAGCCACTTTAAATAGGGCCATTCATCCCCTAAAAGTAGTCATACCAAATGGTTCCCATTCTTTGCACCATACAATACGGGGAAGGTCATTACAGCTCTATACTTGTTTACAAGCAGAAACTGACCTTCTTCTGATTGGCTGGAAAAAGGTTAACCGAAGATTCAAATTCCGAAGCCGCCATAAGAAAAATGCCCCTTTCAGCCGTGAGCTGTTTTGTTTCTTCTTCCTCTTTGTAATACTTTTTCTCTAACTCTGTGGGGATATGCAGCCTCTGAATTCTTCTTCTTCCTCTCTATCACGCTCCTCTGATTCCTTGTACAGGGATGTACAGCTGCCACCTCTGTCACCGCATTCTCACCGTCATGTCTCCCCTTTACCGTCGCATCACTTGCAACAGCATCACCCGGAATCTTCTTATACCAATCCCATGACCAGTACCGATTCACAACAAGCAAAAATACGGAAGCCTCGAGCATGTAAGTTTTCCTAAATGGAACCTTTGTTGATTGTTTGTTGGCTGATACTTGATGCATTTGTAACTCTGTATTCTAGGCGACTTGTGTCGAAGGAAGAAGATTCGGTAAAGTTGAATAATCTTGCTTTCCCCTGCTTTAATGTCTTGATGCTCAATAAGTGTGGTGTATCTAACTTGGCTTTTTATACTGTTAGATGCGATTATGATCCCATGCTACCCGACAACCAGTGCTCTTCTTGTAGAGGCTATAAGAAGACGTGTGCTTTTGCCGAGGTAAGTGTCACTGGGAGAGCTCACTGCATTGAAAGAAAACTAACCTATCAATCTCAACGTCCTTGTGTGGAAATAGGTGGCTAAAAAGCGTGGTCCTCCTAAAGGCTACGTAGAAGGATTAGAAACGAGGTTACACCGTATGGAACAACTGTTAATGAATATGGCAAGCTCTAGTAACATATCGACAGAAACGATCCGCCAGTATATAAACAACAGCACCGACCAGACAGCACCCAACAATGACGACTCGAGCGATGCCGTCCCAGATTCTCGGCCGTCTTCCAGCAGACAATCACCATCGTCAGTCACCATGCCAACACCTACGACTGCGGAGCCACCTTCAGCGGGCATGAAACGATCTTGCGAAGCAGATGTATCACGTCAACTGCACGACGCACAATTCAAGCAGCAACTGGAAAACGTCAAGGAGGGCAAATACTCGTATCTTGGAAGCTCCTCTGGGGTGTATATGCTCAACCGACTGTTCCCCTCGAACTACAAGGATCGATCAGAAGACGATGGCGGTCCCACTCCCGAGGCAGTGATGCATGGCAACGAAGATGATCTTATGGTGGCACGTTTTGGATCCAAGTCCGCTCGTCTAAATGTGGGCCCTGGCGCTAATTGGTCGGATCGAACTTCTTCCCCTCCTTTTTCTTCCTCATCATCACCGTCTTCTTCTTCTGCAACATGTGTATCCTCTTCAAAATGGCGCTTGCCTCCCAAACCTGTAATTGACCGATTGGTGGAATTGTAAGTAGTAGAATGAAACAGGGTCCCACCGCTCAATCACTAACGTATTGTTGCTTTGGGTGTCTTTGTCCGATATTCAGGTACTTTACAGAAATGAACAACTACTTGCCTATTGTGGACGAAGACGAATTCATGGACAAGTACCGGACCGAGACCATGGGCGATGAAAACGGCGGGGTGTCGAGAGCTCTGCTGATGACCATTTGCCGGACGACACTACGAATACTTCCTGCAGACGATCCGGTGGTAAAAGCCTACAACATAGATCGGGCGGCCATGTTTCGGGATATGGTGCAACAGCTTGAAACGAACTATGAACTGGATTTTATGGAACCTCAAATCGAAGCTATTCAAAACTTGCTCCTTAACTCTGCGAATGCCGATGGCTGGGGCCCTAAAAGCGCCAACTGGTTGGCGACAAGTATTGCTGTCAAGATGGCCCAAGATCTCGGACTCCATCGATCAAATACCCAATGGACCCTGCCTGCCAAACGGATCGAAGCTAGAAAACGCTTATGGTGGTCTGCCTACGTCGTGGATCGATGGGTGTGCGCTTCTCTGGGG
>LT554937.1:187063-201486 GCA_900079185.1 Absidia glauca
CTTTGTTTCCATCATCAAATTGTCTGGTGTGCTTGGTGATGTGCTCCGTGCCGTCTGCTCGCCACGTGCTCGAACGCTTGGTGATCAGGGACTGGGGCCAGATCGGATCTCGAACCAATTGCAGCAGGCGTTAATCGATTGGAAGCTTGATTTACCTTCTAACCTCTGGCTCAGCGACATTGAAATGGAACGGATACATCGACAAGACATTCCTGTGGAACTCGAAACAAAGATCAATAGTGGTGGTAAGAGGCAGCCCATAGAAAAAGGAAAAAGTGGATCTAACTGGTTTGTGATATAGCTGGACAACTACGTATCTTGTACATTGCAGTGCAGCTGTTATCAAAGCGACCTTCGATCATCTTGGGCTCCGATCAAGCTTCACATCAATCACCAAAGACAATAGTGGCCCCTCAAGAATGTTTGGATGCGGTGGAAAACGTGCTCGATCTGTTCTACACCATCAAATTCTCCTCACTCATGTTTGTGGGCTGGTCATTAACCAGTTACGGCCTCTCCCAGACTTTGCTGTTTATCTTTTTGAACCACAGGAATGAAAGCGAACAAGTCGCAGCCAAAGCCAAACGACAAGCTCAAGCTTTTAGGAAACACTATATCCAATTGGAACATCACTTTGTTGAAGTAAGTCGAGGGTATGATGAATAGCATTCGCTTAACAAGATTCTTTTTTCACATAGACGAAATTGATCACTTTTCTGGACTGTATCACCAAAATGATCCAACGAGATGAAGATGCCGCCAGTTGTCCGTCACCCTCCTCACAAAAGCGTAAGCATGACAGTGCGTTTCCCTCGGGCTCTCTCTGGGGTGCTTCTAGTGGAATGGATTGGCATGGTAAGAATGATGGGCTTGCATACAAATGTAATGTGTTTTAACATACCTTGTCTATGGTAGATATCATGGATCTGATCGGCGAATAGTGGTACGAATAGAACCCCCTTTTTTTGTTAGATACCTTGAATTCCTTGTATTACAGCATCCAGTCTCCCAATAAAAAAAATTAAACATGGGGATTACTACGGACTCGTGGGGTTTGTGAAATGAAGTGGGGGAACGACGTTGAATCGTCATAAAGATGGTTTAGGACTTGGCGCATTGGGAAATTTGCACGCACTCCAGATTTTTAAACCCCGGTTTGGCTACAAGGACTTTTTTTCTGCTCGTCTTTTATGTTTGCTCCTTCTTCCCCTCGTCTTCACTTTTTTACCTCCATTGTCACTCTTTTTACTCCACGCCTAAAAACGGACGAACGAAAAAGCGAACGAACGAACGAACGAACGGTAACTCTCCTCTTCTCACGTCATGTTCATCTTTTGCTTACCATTACTAACTTTTTGCCTTTTGCATCGTTCCTCCTTCTTTTGACACTAGATCGGCTACGACGATGACGACGGCAATAGGGACGACGACGATGCTAATGACGATTCCACCACTACTTCATGTCGCCCAAAAAGGCCCTTTTTAAAATTTTCTAATGTAAAAAACATGGGGAAACCCTCGCAATTTTTTTTTAGGTGCACTCACCTTCCATTGTAGATTCTGAAGCCATTGCACTGTTGAACATCACTGCTACGGTGTCTATTCTCCTTTGCCCACTACCACTGACACTCTTTGCGCCGCCGGTCAGCTCTCTCCCCCCCCCTTTAGTCTCCAAGTCATGACACTAGGCTAGTCATTCCTAGTCCTAGACATACCTTCACAGTCTCCCCCTCACCTCCCCAATATGATTGATCATAGTCTCATGCACTCAATAAAACTTACTTGTAACCATCTCCATGACTACCGTTTCGATTCATAGGACCGAAGTAAAAGATTCCGCTGGTGTTTGTTCCGGCTGGGCTTGCATTTTGTGTACACTATAGTGTAAGTGTACGTTATGGGGTTGTCACTCTGTGTCGAGTGTGCGGACCTAACTTTTCGACTTGAAAACTTTGCCTTTTGAACCCTATCTGTACAAGTGGCATCCTCCAGTTCAAAACACCTAAAAGCTACTTTTTTTTCTCAATCGTCATTTTTTTCAAAAAAAGGATGGACCATCCCCCATGAAAAAGTGCCACTTTTTGATGGACATGGATTTTATCATGAAAGAGGTAGCAAACCTTGCCTCAAATTTCACATGAAGAAAGTGGTACTTCTTATCTACCGAGTGATGCCAAGGTTGTGGAATTATCTTGGAAAAATTGCTGACTTTGAGGAGCACTTTTACCTGTCGCTGTTTTGGGGTGTTGGGTAGAGTTCACACGCCATTGCTGCACACAAGTACTTTACGTTTGTTATCTTTCAATAGATACACATTGCATCTTGTTTCATGTGGAATTTGAAAATGTATTATTCCTGTCGGTTTGGAGAGAGGGCAACTCGTTACAAAAATCTGGAGTGGGGAATCGGTAAAGTTTCTAAAAGTCAACTGTTTTCATACCCCGCCCACCCACTTTATTTCCACACCCTCAATCGGCCAACACTATGCGCACATGTCAGGGTTTATAAGGTGAATAGAACGTATAAAAAAGTGTAAAGTCATGGAGATGGGTTCAAGTAGGTTTTATTGCGCTTGAATGAGACTACGGCTAAGCTATTGTGTAGGCCATGGTGTAACTAATCTAGAATAATGAGCTACATACAGAAGGAGGAAAGGGAGAGAGCAGATCAGCGTGCTAAAAGCATCAGTAACGGTGTGCAGACGGATCGGGCCAAGAGATGGGACACTTTTGAAGTACGAAGGTCAAAGAATCTATCATGGAAAGAAGAGTGCACCAAAAAAAAAATTGCAAGGGTTTCCTCATGTTTTTACATTAAAAAATTTTAAAACAGCCTTAAAGAGTGATCTAAAGCAGTGGTGGAGTCGTCATTAATGTCGTCGTCGTCGTTATGGTCGTCGTCATCGTCGTAGTGAATCTAATGTCAAAGGAAAGACGGAAATTGTAAAAGGCAATTGTTAGTCATGGTAAGCAAGAGGTGAATAGGAGGGTGAGAAGGGGAGTCTTACCGTTTGTTCGTCGTCGTTCGTCCTTCGTCGTAATCGTTTGTCGTGCAATGTCGGTGCAAAAAAAAAAAGGTGGAAAGGAAACAAAGAAGAAGCAAAAGAATAAGATTGACCGAAAAGTATTTTCTTGTAGCTTATGCGGAGTTTAAAACCCCTGGGGGGTGCACATCATCCGGTGCGTCTGTCAGGGATGAACAATCCAGGCGTCTCTGGCGGCGCTTGAAATGTTATGCGCATTGATTGATTTTTGGTTTCCCCTATCCAACTTGCAGCGTATGTCATCTTTGATATTCAGAACGGTATTTTCACCATGGCTTTTTACAAATGCTTCATGCATTCTTCTATATACAGACTAAAACCAATAGGCGGTACTTTTTCTGTAAATGCTACTTTTTTGTCATTCAGGGGAAAAACAGGGTCGAATATGTATGCTGATAGGGATCTTGTAAGGAGTCCATAAGGGGCCAAGTTAATCTAGAAGTAACACTTTTTTTTCTTTTCCTTGACTTGCTTTTGATTCCTTTTCCTCTAGTATGAGAATACATGAAACGAGCGAGAAAACCACATCAGCGTATTACTCATCTCCGGAGAAGTCGTTTTACAGTGGCAACCATGGTAGAAAGATTCGGCCTGTGTCTTTTACATTCGATTACCGCCACCAAAAAGGGACTGATCCAAAGTGTACAGCGCCATCGATGTTTGCTCACTATGACATCCATGAGGACGAGGATGACGAAGATGAAGAAAGGAACATTGAAGGTGAACAGAAGCATCCATACCATATTTATCATAAGAACGAATCTTCAAACTGGGTAATGATCTTTCGGTCGGGGTTGAAACCATTTAGCGTCCAGCGGTGGCCCGTTGTCACCACCTATATTTTGATGGCGATCATGTTTTTGATCATATCAGGCGAGCTTTTACTGAGCCAACAGACTACAAGTAAGTGTGTCAAACAAAACAAGGGATCTATTCCACTAACAATTCTTATACATGTGATTAGACGAGTTCATGGAACTGGAGCCGTTCAATCTCATGCTTGGGCCCTCCATTCAGGTACGAGCGGAGTTTGAACATTTTAAATATAAAACGAGTCGACCCTCACTTCTAACCTTTTTCTTTCTGACTTTAGATTCTTGTTCAAAGTGGAGCTCGATATCCACCATGTATGCGACCTATTGAAGCAATGCCCCCAAACGATCGCTTTGTTTGTCTAAACACCACTCTGTCTGTGATGGATGCCAATTGGACGGCGATGAAGAAAGCAACAAGTGGAGGCAGCAGCCGGAGCGACAAACCACCGCCATTGGGTATCCTGGACCCGATCATTGACGATTCCACTCTTCTCAATTCATCGTGCTCTCTACAAGACGTTTGTGGGATGCGGGACTTTTCTTCCACAGCCACTCCTGATCAATCATTTCGGTTTTTTACGTCCCTGTTTGTCCATTCCGGGGTGCTTCACTATCTTCTCAATGTCCTCCTCTTGTGGTTATTTGCAACAGACTTGGAAAAAGTCATGAATCCGATCCGATTTGCTTGTGAGTAACGAAAAAAGAATCTTTCCATGCGTTCGTCATACTCACTCTCTTTTGATATTAGGTGTGTACTTCCTCTCCGGACTCTTTGGCAACGCTTTCGGAGCCAACTTTGCACTACCAACAAATCGTAAGTAACTCTGGGGTGGATGATGTAGACACGATGCTGATCTTTTTTGTTCCTGTTGTTTTTGAAGCTTTCATGGGCTGCAATCCCGCAATCTTTGGTCTTTTAGGATGCAGTTTTATTGATCTTGCTCTAATGTGGCGACTCGTAAGCCATCCCTCAAGGCACCTAATCAAGATCGTGGTCTTTGTTGGTAGGTTAAATTGGGTAATGCGAATTCAGAGGTAGTAACAAGCCATTGCAATCTCGATTCATTTGACAGTATCCGGTCTTCTTTTGGGAATACTTCCAGGGTAAGGTCCAAATTCATAAGAATGCGGTTGGCATGCTACCAAACACTTCAATAATGCTCCTAATCTCATAACCTCCTTCAATTCATGCGGCGCATGCTGTAGGGTCGACAATTTTAGTCAAATAGGTGGCTTAATTGGCGGGTTACTCATTGGAATGCTGTCCATGCCGGCTGTTTACTATTCAAAAAAGTATCAAATCACTATCCACTGCATCAGAGTGGCTGCTGTAGTCATATACGTAACTTTGATGGTCCTGTTTTGGCGTACGTTTTATCAGTCCGATGATCCTGGAAAGGTAGACAAATGTTTGATTCATCCTGTGTATGTACCTGAAACTAATACAAGTGTGCGGCTCTTTAATAGTTCTGTCCTTTTTGTCGATCTGTGTCTTGCTTGCCTATAGGTGGTTTCTGTGATTAGCCGTTAGAATAGTACTTGGGCCTACTTAAAATAGACTTACTCCCCAATTGCTCTCATCCTGACACCGTATCTTTAATAAAACGAGGGTTATGAAGATAAAATGCATACACACTATTGATCCCCCAGTACATCGCATAGTGCTACATCGCATAGTGCATTGAGGGCGAAAATCGGCGTTTAAAAACGGACACATTTTTGCGACTGTCGGAGTTGTAATAATGTTTTCTTGGTACATAGACCCTTGGTTTTCACACTCGAAGGAATACAAAGTGATAAACTTCTAAGGGTCAAGTAATAAAGCCATAATGTGGGATCTGATGCTTCATTCACTTGGATGCAGAGCAAAAAATTATCAGCACACACAAGGCAGGCCCTTCGCCGTTCTCTTTCTCTCTCTCGTCGGAGTTTTAACTACCTTTGCATGAATCATCCCCCCCTCTACACACACGCAACAAATAAAAATGGTATAATGCAGGACATGGTTTTATTATCTAGACATGAAAAAAAATGAGTACAGGAATGAGATGAATGCAAAAAGACAATGGTCAAGTAGAGATACAGCTGGGGTAGGGCGGTAATGTGGAAGGGAGATAACGAGGTGGGGTATTTTCATATTCTATGCAGGGCAAAAACTTGGGGACGGGCACGCTGGATGTATCGAAGGAGCCAAAGTCAGTATAATGCTTCATATCTTCCGGCACGCGGATGCCATGACCGAGGGTACCTATCACCAAAGGAAGTCGCACTTGGTTGTCTTCAGCAAAGCAAGAACCAGGCCATGACACCCGGCTCTTCTTTTTCAAACATACCTGCAGGGCCAGTTCGTAGCGAAGAGTGATGACGCGGCCAAAGCAGTAGGTGGGAGGTGTGTCGGCGGGGATGACGATGGAGAGAGGCACGTTAGTCTGGTTGGGTACGACATCGAAGGGCGCTGATCGGACAACGACGGTTTCAGAAGGTGGGATCCGTTCGTCGTTCATTTGAAAAGGCAGGGTCACGATTTGCACCAGTTCCAGGACGACTTTTATCGAGCTTGAGGGGGACACTTGCAGCTGACAGCGTTCGCCCGCCACGATATCCGATTGAGCCATTTGCACCACCAGGTTTTTTGAATGTCGGATCACAGGGACTTTGAGGGTGCGTGTGGGGATCCAAGGTCGGTAATAGACTGTGTGATGGGCCGTGAGCAGTGGTTGAAGGGAGGAGCGTCGACGATGATCCAAGATGGCTGTCAACTTGAAACGGCACCTGTATCGAAGTCGCCCATAGTCCAGAGAAGGAGGATGTTGGATCATGGGCATCTGGAGAGTGAAGCGATAGTGGTCGTTGGGTTCAGTGTTTGTATCCTCCCCCGGAGATTCCCAAAGAGTGAGTTGGGTGCCAAAAAGTTGCTGATGGCGCCCGCGAATCACAGAGGCCATGGTGGAATGGAGTTGTACTGATTCTGTAGCATGAAACACAAGTAAAAGTCGCTGAATAGTGTGTTTTGTTGAAGGGAGTGATAAATGTACAATGCCTAAAAAAAGTAAGAGAAAGAAGAGGTGAGTAAAAATCGAAATGGATCAGACTTTTAAGTCGGACCTTGAAAAACCGATCCAGGCCCATAGACAGGCTTCCCGTTCAACAGTTGCCCAAACTCAGGGAGCAATTCGATTGATAAAGATCCTTGTTTTCGTATAGATTTTGCCATGTGATTTAAAGAAAGGATAAAAGAGGAGAGGAAAGGTTGAAGGAGGGTGCTTTATATAGGTTTTCCCCAGTTGTCATCTTACAATTTCGATCGGCCGCGGTCTGGGGACGGAGAGCGTTCTGATTGGTTGGAGATCGCAGATCTTATCCCTACTGCCCGGCGATAAATGCGAGTGATCTCTCGCCGGCACTACGGCGCCAAAGTAATTGCTAAGCAAGTGTTAGAGAAAGGTGAATGGCCTATTTGGGAAGATGAATCAGCTTGAGCAAAGAGAAGGCATTGGCCATAACCTTAAAATATGTGGCGCATTTCATTCCAGCACTGTAACCCCTCAATCCGTCAAAAAGCAAAAGTCGGCATGGCAAGCAAAAGGTTGACTTTGGTCTCCACATACATATCATGATTAAAACAAGTAACTTTTTTTTTAATAGAGATCAAGAAGCAGTAAGCATACAACAATATATAACACCATCTCTAAAAGACTGGTTTTCTAATAGCAAGTAAATCTAGGATGGGAATTGGCCTGTCTGCTCCATTTGGACACCGAATTGGTCATACGTCGCTTTGTATCGTAAACGGAGTGGTTGATTGAGTGCATTTCGAATGACTATGTTTTGATAAACGGATTGGTTCGACTTGGGTGGTATGGTTTGACTTGATTGAGCCTCCATTGTCAGTTGCATTGACTAGATAAAGAAAAGATCAGTATACGGCTTGCCATCTCTCTCCCTCGGGTTACCTTTGGAGCTGCCAAATGAAGTGTCATGTTCTCCATTGCTGCGGTTGATTTGTTGGAGAAGGAGGCTTTGACTTTCCAAATCGGGTCAGATTTGGTCATGGTCAACTGAACCAACAACCCGTTTTTGTCGATGAGTACAACTGGAATCATAAACAAAAGTCCGTCAGTATCCTTCCTTCTTTCCATCAAGAACTAACGAGACGAATCCTACCTTGTTCTTGTCCATGTGACCCTTGTTGTGATGACGACGATAAAGACGGTGATGATGTCGATGCTGATGTGGATGTGTTGCTTGTAAAGTCAAACATGTCGTTTGCTGTTACTGGGGTTGATTGTGGGGAAGGGGCTGGTTTGAATGGCTGGGAAAGGACAGCATCAGGGCCGAGCTGGTTAGCGGGAGATGAGATCGAGCTGGTGGTTGCTTGCTGACCGAAAAGATGTGAGAGTTCATCCATGACGTTGCCTGCGGACTGACCAGGTGAGTCGCCCAGGTGGAGTGGGGGAGTTGATGTCACGTCGTCCAAATCGATGAGGCTAATCCCTTGGTCTTCTGAAGGTTGAGGAGTTGCATGCCCGTCGGTATTGACTTCATAGTGCGTGTTGTAAAGGCCCTTTTGGATATCTTGATACTTGGCGATGACGTTGTTCACAATATCATTGATACGTAGTAGGTCCTCTAATGAAACAATTATCAGTACTTCAGTCAATGCATATCATATATATCATCTCACATCGTTACCTATTTTGTCTTCATCGTCTTCCTCCTTGACCATCTTGGAGATTTTCGGTAAAGCACTAGCGCAGGCACTTTGTAACTCCTACACAATAGCAAGGTTACACATGTGTCGACAACCCCTTTCCTGAGAGCTAAAGAGCTATATATCCTTCCTTACCTTCATCATATCGTTTGCATCCACAGTTTCCCCTTCCTTGACATTCTCCAGCATTTCATACAAAAGTGTCGCCTTGTTCTCGATCTTATGTAGTTCCTCGGCAAAGATGTCATTGTAGTTCGTTTGCTTGCGTTGGTCCTAGACAGAAAATGAATGATGCAGGGGTTAGTTCCTGGTAGGTTCGTCCGGGTGTTTTCTGGACAACTTACATAACCAGACATGATTTTCATCAGCCGGTTCGCTTCTACCAGATCTTGAGGTCGACCGCGTCTAATAAGTTCTTGCAGTTTCTATCATACATGCCGTCAAAACACAGTATTAGATCATATGCCGCCCCTTCACAACGTCATAATCCCTTCCTACTTACAGCAGATTGAGCAATTCGGTCCTCTTCTTCGATTTCTTCGGAAGATCGTAGGGTCTAAACAAAAACGGTGCTGTGAATACCATCATCGTCTTATATTGCTACTTACTTCGACAGGTGCCAGAGCAGACAGCGAGGCTTCACGGATTTCGGGGAACCGATAGCCTTTGTAGCGAAGCAACCGGTACATATCCTTGATGTGGATCAGATCGTTCTTGTAACGTGACAGTTCGGCCAACCCCACTTTCCATTCCTTGATCAGATACAGGATTCGGCCCATGACTGGATTTAGACTTGCAACGGCAGATCCGGCGGCAACGGGTTGTTGAGGTACATAGTCAAAGTGGTTCCAAGACAAATCGGAGGTCCCGCCGTCCAATCTGAGCGGTGGTGGTGGTGGTGGTAAAAAGTGTGCAGGTGGACGTTCTGGGAACTTTCGCACAAGAGCATTCAGGAATTCCTTGGTCGCTATTTGGAGGTGGAACGGGTACCCACAGTTCTTGACGCAGTGATCCAGCAGCTACAGTAAGAAGCAGAGAAGATATACAATGAGTTCAGGCGATGAAGAGGCGGACTGTGTTCCCTTTTCCAATTGACATACCGTTAAGGCCAACATTGCTTGATTGACTCTTTTGCTGTTCACCAGCCTGACGATGGTCATGGCTGCTAGTCTCGGTCTAAGTAATACAAAAGGCAGCCAGTTAGTGATATGTGTAGTCTGACTTTTACAGTTTGCCACTTACAGTCCTCCTCCTTTGGCATTGATCCTCTCACAGATTTCAAGATTGAGAGCAATGTCAGCTTCATACCGGGCAGGGCTACAAGCCGTTTCTGTAAAAAGGGAGACGTTCCATTGTTAGTTTCCAGTGAACATGTCTTTGTAGCAGTTAACTTACCAATAAGATCAGGCAGTGGCAATGGCATACTGAAGTGACCAAAACAAAATAGAAGAGAAGAGAGCGAAGAACGGGAAAAATAAAATCGCACGGCAAACTAATAGTGTTATTTTAAACTCCGCTTGGCGGGGAAAGACCAAAAAGTATCTTCTTGGGGGTTCGAGTGAACTTTGCCTCTTGCGTCTTCTCTTCCCATTCTTTATATCCATACCAACGATGCCTTTGGTCAACGACTATTACGATCTAATTGATATACACTTGAGGTGGTCTGATAGACAAGACCTTGTGCTCAGCATACCACCGACAGATACCATTGAGAATGTGAAGGAAAAGGCAAGTGAACAAAACGCTCTGACCTTCTTTTTATGCTCATCTTTCTCTTTACCATAGATCAAACAATCGACAACGTCCATTACAAACAAATACCTACGACTGATTCATAATGGGCGTGTTTTAGACGACAGGAAAACCCTGATGGATTACGACATTGGGTTGCTACCCGAAGGAAACAACACAAAGCAAAAGATACCACGGCCAGCACCTGTCTTTATTCATTGCTCCCTGTCGGATTTCAAATCTGATCAAAGGTCCAACAACGTAAAGTAGAAACAAACGCCCAGGAAAGAAACGACGACAGACTCACTCCTTCTTTCTGTGTAGAATCGGCCACAAGTGACAGCACCCGTGGGATTCGATCGCCTGCGGGAATCCGGATTCTCAGAAGAAGACGTCCGCAACATTCGAACCCGGTTTCATCGTATGAATGGAACATTGCAGGCTGACAGTAGTGGTAAGGAACGGCTCCATGGTTGCTATCACCGTGCTAAACTCTTTTTGTGTCTATGAAGAAATCTCTGAACAGGCAATCACTCTGGAAGAGCAATGGATGGATAACACCGGTGAAACTTTACCTGATGGAAGTAAGTCCTCATTTATGAACTCGGCGTGAAATTAACGAACTCTCTTCATGCTTTATCATCTAGCCGTCCAAGGAACATACAAAGAAATGGTGTGGGGGCTAATACTGGGCTTCTTTCTAGGCATCATATGCCTCTTTTGGTTCCGAGAATCAGTCTTCACACATCGTCACCAGATGGGTAAGTGGAACGCGCTATGTAGGTAATGATGATCTCGTTTACTGAACAAGCGTTCCTCCTCTAGGTATCGTCGCTGGTATTCTGATCAACATCTCTTTTGGCCTACTTCATGTCTATTATTAGCTAGACGCATCTCCTCAAGTCAATGTGCATATCACTCTCTTCCGCCCCGCCCCTGTACTCTTTAGCCCTAGTAGTTTGCTTTCCCATTACAATATATACCTTGGTAGACATGTTATTCTCATTCATGATGCAATAAAGCAAGATGCAAGCAAAAGTTACAGTCATTGTAGCGTCGCCGATCCCACGCCGTTTTACAGCAGGGATTTCAAACTCCGCCGGACTACAAGAGTTCACTTTTCCGTCAATCCTATTCTTTTGCTTCTTCTTTGCTTCTTCATCACTTTTTATTTTTCTATCGACATTAGCATCGCACTACGAACGACCACGACCAAGACGAACGACGAACGACGAACGAACAAACGGTAAGACTTTTCTTCTCAGCATCCTGTTCATCTCTTGCCATGACTAACAATTGCCTTTCCCATCTTTCATCTTCTTTCGACTTCAGAATCGCTACTACGATGACGACGACGATAACGACGACGACGACGACGCTAATGACGACTCGACCAATGCTTTATATCGCCCATAAAGGCTGTTTTTAAATTTTTCTAATGTAAAAACATGGGGAAACCCTTGAATTTTTTTTTTTTTGGTGCACTCTTTTTTCCGTGATAGATTTTTTAGCCAATGTACTTCAAAAGTACCCCATTTCTTGGCCCAATCCGTGTGCACACCACTACTAATAGATTTAGCACCGCTGGCCTGCTCTCTCCCTTTCTTCATTCCGTAGCTCATTACTCTAGATTAGTTATGCCATGGCAAGGTCTACAATAGCTTAACCATAGTCTCATTCAGCTCAATAAAATCCTAATTGTAGCCGTCTCCATGAATTTACTCTTTCAATATGCTTCTGACATGCTCGCCAAGGCTTGACCGATTGCGCACGCAAAAGTTTGGAAAAATAAAAGTAGGCGGGCGGACTTTTAAACACACTAGGCTTTTTTTGGAAACTTTTCGATTTCCCCGTTGTAAATTTTGTAACGAGTTGCGCTGTTTTTCAAAACCGAGATGGACAACCCACCTTCAAACTCCACATGGAACAAGATAAAATGCATATCCATCAAAAGATATCAAATGTGAAGCAAAGGTGTGTGGTATGCTCCTCTGAACACTACACAAAGACCAAAACCAGCGGCTGATTCCACCGGCCCTCAAGTCGGTACCTCATTCACCAAAACCCAATTTTTTTTTATGCCGTTCCGTAGATAGGAAGCACAAAGTTCTTCATGTAAAATTTGAGGTGAGGTTTGTCATCTCTTTTACGAGAAAATCCATGCGCTGCAAAAAGTGACACTTTTTCATGAGGCATGGCCCATCCATTTTTTGAAAAAATCGGCGGTTGAAATCGTCGGCCCTTTTACCCTTCTAGAAACGGTTGCTCGTTGACATTGTGATTTGCTTTCGGGAATACCGTGCTGGTCATTCCAGGGGCTGATGATGACATTTGTGCTGCAGTCTCGGTTCTTTTTTCAGCTGCATGACTTTTTTCTACAAGCATACAGTAGAGGGTGAAAAGTCTTTGTCGCTCAGTGTTTTGCTTTTTACCTAAAATTGTCGAGTGGTAGTTGGAAAAGATGAAGGGGGTGATGGTGACACTTCGATCTCTTTGAGGACGAGGCAGAAGGAACTAATTCCTGCAATCGGAGTCAGGAATTACGTTTGTTGACAGGTTCATGCAAAATAGGATCCGTTTTCAAACCCCGCCACATGAATCTCTCAGGGTTGAGATCCTCTTCATGGTCGAATGAATGGTTTGATCATTGAGCCCGCTTGAATATCAGCGTATATCTGAAAAAGCTCATGCGCACACCGAGACTTTTATGGTAAAACAAGCCATCATGATTCCACAGGGCATGACTTGCATGGGGGAGGTGGATTCTTCGCCGTTTTGCGCTTTGTACGTGATTCCCGAGCATACGGAGCACTCTTTATTAATCCCTTGGTGGTTAATGCCTGTAAAAACTTTGTGGATACGACATAGTTGGGGTTCAAATGGAAGTCTTCAAACCAAACGTTGAGTCATATAGCATCATTTTCGGGTGAGAATGCTAGAGGAGGGTAAACGGCGGCGGTGTTTCAATTGTTTATGGCATTGAGGGGTAGTTTGAAATAAGGTAGATACTGAATGAAACGCTCCATAACATGTCATTGAATACCTCTGGGTGTCATTCTATCGCTGTTATGCTTATACTAGAGCATAGACAAAGGGCAGAGCCTAGTGATCGGTTGAGCTTTTGCTTCGAATCTCGACAAAATCCCAACGCTTAGGGATGATAACGGGTCGTCGAGAACTTGACCGGAGCTCTAACGATTTCGGGAGAGACTGAGTTGTTTGTACTGCCCTTCGTTGGAGCTTTATTTGAAACAGGCGATTTCATATCGAAAAGCGGGGTCAAAACACTCTAATGAATATGGAAAAACGTCCTCGTGTGAGCCACAGTCTGAGACATATTACTTGTGTGATTGTCCCCACCGTCTCTGTCTTTTCATTGTGCGGTTCAGGGGGAGATGAAAATCAGGGGCAGTCCTTTCAAAAGTCTGCAATGGGAAAATGGCGGCAACGAAAATTTCAAACGCCGCTTATTTGGATTGTCTCCTGCTTTTCACATTTCTCTCTTTCTTTGTTTCTCTTTCCATTTCTTTGTGATTCTCTTTGGCACCATGAATCATTTGCCCTCTCTTGAGTCGGACGATGATCTCCCTGCACTTGATCATAGGAGTGTCTCCTTAGAAGTAAGTATCCCACCTCCACTCTTAATGATACTCATTCATCACTTGGTTAGTTAGGGCAAGGTATGCCAGCACGACGGCCGATACAGCACACAGATGTGCATACCCGACTTCGACAACTGGAATATGACATGGAACAGCTGACTCTCTCCAACATTCGACTCCTTCGCACGAACCGTATACTGAAACTCGACTGTGATCGCTTGGTAGATGAACAAACGCAATCGTTGAAAGAGGAATTACAAGATCTTCGGCGGATGAATGTACAACTACAGCGAAACAATCGGCTGTTACAGGATGACATGGTGATGAAAACGGTAAGACATCAAGTGTGTGGTGGATAATTGACTCACCGCCCCTATGTAGGATGAATTGCGCGCGGTGCAGGAGAACCAACTTATGCAAAAGAAAAACATGGGCCCTGAATATGAATACCTGGTACAGATGATCCATTTACTATACAGGCAGGCAAGTATCATAGCCCCTCTTATAAAAAAAAAAAAAAA
>LT554937.1:216636-229587 GCA_900079185.1 Absidia glauca
TACCAATCAAACAATCGTCAGTTCAGTGTTTTCCCTTCCAATCAAGTGCGACTTACTTTTCAATGAGAAGTTCGATCCGTTGTTTGACTTCAGGAGCCTGAGAGAAAAAAAGGGGGATGAGAATCAAGGTGGGCGTTCATGGTAGACTTACCGTTGCTGGGAATCGAATCTGTCGAGTCACTTCACCCAAAAGCGCACCATGACTTGTGGATTGTTTGGCTTTCAAGATACGGACAATGGCAGCATCCACCTAAATGATGCAAAAAAAGAAGAGTAAGCGAGAGAGAGAGACCCTGTTGAGCGGTTACCTGTTGTTCTCGGGGTATGAGCACAGTGGCATCAATGGAGGCGTTGTTTTCAATGGCTTCATTCAGTTTTTCGGTATTCAAACTGATATGGGTGTCGGTCGATTCAAATTCAGTGTTGTACATAAAGTAATCTGTCGGCTCCACATCAAGTCCGGCAGGTTGCTTGAGCAAAAGTGCATAGTGGCCACACGCAAGCGATTTCAGGGTTCGTCGGAGTTCCAGTTCATCTACACCCCGAGAAAAAAAAAATGTCAGTGGATCTTAGGCACAAAAGATTAAGGGTGACCTACCGAGATTTGTCATTGCCAGTATTTCACCAAAGCTAAAACCAGGTCTGCTTGTGTCGTTGAAGATGAGCAAGATGACGGTTTGAAGTAGGGTCAGTGTGATATTATGCGTGCCCTGTACAAGATACATCGTCAGTGCTGCCGACATTTTTTCTCCACCCCTGTCTACTTACCTTGTGATAGTTTGATTCCACTTCACACACACTTAGGGCGTTTTGCCATGTTAACCGTCGCTTTGGATACTTGTTTGTGTAAAAGGCGTTGTATTCATCTTGTGCCAATTGAAACTAGATCATTTTAAAAAGAGGGGTATAGGTGAGATCATGGTGTACATGGAGATGTCCTACTTACATGTCGGGGCAGTGTCACATTGATAGGTGTATAAGAGGGCCAGAATCCATAGGTAAGCACATTCACTTCCAAATGTAGAAGAGTGCTGTTAAGATTGTCGCCATGTTGTTCCTGATGCAAACAAAAAAAATGTTAAATCGGGACACATCCAAGTAGCACTTTACCTTGAATTCAGTCATCAGGTCAGAAGAGTATTTCATATCCCGAAGCATCTTCTCCAACTTGCTTGTGTATGCAGGGCCGGAATCTAGTAAAGAAAAGTCAGACCCCATAAATCCAAAAGATGGCTTACCTTTTTTCATCCGAGCCAACATTGCTTTTTCCATCTTGTTACTGCCGACATCCAATATCAAACGCTTTGCAAGATCCTGCTTGTAAAACATTTCAAACGCATCTTTGCTTTGGAGGATCCGGAAGAATGTCATGCAGGTATCCAGGGCTTTCTCGTCGACCTATGGTAATGAGATGTGAGTAAAAGACACCCCTTCGAGATGGAGCCTACCTTATCATTTCGTAATACAAGATCGGTGTAGTTGGCCAAGAGCTTGGTGGCGTTGTTTTGTCGGAGATTGATAAAGTAGGCAATGCTGTCTTTGCACCCATTCAAAAACAGTTCGTCTTCTTCAAAGCTGTGTCGGACCACTGTGTTGACCTTTCTGATGAAGGATAAAAGAATGGCGAAGAGATCCTTGTCTGTGCTGTGATCCTTGAGTATAAAAGTGCCTTTTGTCTATATAGGAAAGAGACATTAGCCTATGATGTGAACGATCCCCGGCGTTCCTTACCTTGACATAATCGATAAAGTATCTTGCACAGATATCCAGTTTGTCCACCTTCTTCAGTAGTCGATACAACAAGGAGAGATCATCTTCTTGGCGAGTATCCATAAAGTAGCTGAAGCCTACCAAGATTGATTGTTAAAGCAAAAGAAACGAACTCTTCACATCTTGACGTATACAACTTACTTTTATCCAGAATGACTTGTACCCGATCTGACAGAAGTTGGTCTTCAACGATAGTAGTGATGGCCGCCTTGGATGACTTGTCAAAGTAGTGTTTCATTCGCAGCGTTGATTCTTGGTGGACCCGTTTGGCCACATAGTCGAGGTAGGCTGACATGTCCATTTCTTCTATCAATCGGTCGCCTTCTGCCTTATAAAAGAGTCGTGTTTGGTCGAAGAATCGGCCTTCGAATTCAGAAGAATACAGATTTAGATCCATGAGCATGCGTAGACTATTCTTCAGCAGTAAAGTGTCGATCTTGGTGTCGTTTCTGTGAGAATAAAAAAAGTGAATGAGAATGGGGGACTTTTTGACGTTCCTTTTTTACCTTTCCGAGGCGATCATATCCAGAATGGATCCAATCACTTTTTCGCGAATCGAGGGTGATCGTTGATAACAATCACAGAATAGTTCGTTGGCCAGTTCTCTACAAACCCAGATATATATCATATTAGCTTGTTGTAGCCCTCCCACAATAGACTTACAATAGAGAGCGATAAGATCGGTCCAAGTATAAAAAGATGCATCGAATTTGGTTCTAAGAGAAAGAAGCAAGGTTAGTGATATGGAAAGAAAAAGTGATTTCCAGTACCATTTGAGCGCTGTATGTTGTCCATAACACGTTCATTGCTGTGAGGTATGTTGTGGCTTCCGAGGGATCACTAGGCAAAAGCGTGAGTGGGAATCGGTGCTTCAGGTGAGGGACACACACTTACCTTTCCAAAGCAGCAAACATTTTGCCAACGGAATCCTTGCACACTTGTTTTAGATTGTTATAGATCTGCTGGCTGTGGTCATGTTGGCATAGGTTTTCACATATCTTTTAAAAAAGAAGTGTTGGTGAGGTAATCTTTGAAAGAATAGTTCACATACCTGATAGAGTGCTTCCAAGCTTTCGGACGGTTTGCTGTTTCCTTGAATCGCATAGACAGCCTCTTGTAGTCGGTTCCAAGCTTCTATTTCGTAGCCTTCAGGTAAACTTGGGCTGTCCACTAAACACCCAGCGGTTAGTAAAATAAAGAAACGACCCATTCCCTGTTGATGCTTTACCTTTTAAATCATAGACTATCAGTTTGGTGTCTGAAAGTTGATGCTTCGTTTGTCGTCCCAGGTTGATGAGGACGGCACTAAAAGGTGTACTGGTGCTATCGATGGTCATTGGAGTCGCCATCCCCGCTGGCAAAGAAGCTGATGGATCAAAGGAAGATGGTAAAGATGAAATAGAGTCATTGGTATAGGTATCTAGACGTGGTCGCTTGTTGCCGTTAGAATCCATGTCCTGTTAAAAAGAATGTAGGGGAAGAAGAAAGAGAAAGAGAAGAAAGATGCGCCTTTTTCGTGACTCGGCCCATTTTATGAAAAAGCCAGTTCAAACTCCGCCGATCGGAGTTCCTGCCATGCATTGCCTTTGGTAAGAGTCAATAGTCAGAGAAGTGAAGTGTGTGCATGCGTGTAAGTGTATATAATGTTTATTGATGAAGAGTGTAAGGAAATAAATACAAAGAAGATACATGACAGTAAAAAGGTGGTGGAGTGGAGATGTTAATTTTACAATGACGTTCTATAAGTGTATGCATGTAAGAGAAAAAGGGGGTAGTGATGGGGATATAACTATAGCTAAAGGCCAAGATTCTATTGTTGATTGTTTGCACGTACCAGATCACCGAATCGATCGATATCTTTCTTGTCCATGCGGGCGCGCACCAAAGATTTGAGAAGATAGTGCAAGACCTGGTTATTAGGTGCCAGAGTCGCCTTTTTTTGTTCCTGCATATGTTTGAAGACCATCAAGGCCAAAGGGGCATTCCGGAAGATCGCACAGCCTTGAAGTAGAGACACATAGGTTTCCATCACGGGTTCCACACCATCGTTGCACATATGAGTAAAGATAGCCACGGCTCGACCAATGTTGTGTTTGGCAAAGCAGGAGATCAAAGTGGTGTAAGTGTAGGCGTTCGGCTTGTGGAATCCAGTCATCTTGCGAAACAATAGGTAGGCTTGGTCGGGTCCAATCTTCTTGTTGCTGATGAGTCCACTTGCAGCCGACGAGTTGGTGACGCCAAGGGAGGATTCCACCAGACTTGGCGGTATAGACTGCTGATCGCTTTGTTGTGTTGCTGGCTGTTTCTTGGCCCCTCGATGCGCACCATGAATGCAAGCCTTGATGATGGATGTATATGCCTGTATCGTAGGTTCCAGTCCACGGGATTTCAGTTTCAGGAACAGTCGCCACGCCAGATCGTTTTCGCCGTTCATCACCAAGCCACGAATCACCATAGCCATTGTAATATCGTCAGGCACCGCATGTTTTCGCATCACCACCATGGCAGAGAGGGCAGCAGGGACATCACGGCATCGGAAGAGAGAGTCCACCAAAAAGTAGTGAGGGCTGATTGGATCCGGACGATGCACAGTCTTCCTTTGTTCCCAAGAAGGACGAGAAGAAGAAGGGATATATTGATGTAGAGCAAAGGTGTCCAGTACTTTTTCCGGTCGTCCAACTTCGCTAGAGCCATTGACCAAGTGATTCACCATGACCGCATCCACATAGTCCGGGTTATGATCGTATAAGGAGCCATAAAAGTCACGGGCCAGTTCGATATCTTCCAGTACCTTGACCCAGATCACCGCCGACCAGAATTCAGGATCCATCTTCTTGTCCACCGAGATGCCCATCTTGTTCGCCCACGTCGAGAGTAGCTCCTGAGCCTGGCTCATGTGATTGTGCCGAATTGCGTTGACCAAGACCGAAGTTGCCATCACCCTGTTCAGTTGCCCCTTGTTTGTATAAGTGTACTTTTTCAATAGAGACATTGCCGCCTTGATGTTGCCCGCTCGTCCATACGCTTCCACCATCGCCGTGTAAGTCGCTGTTGTCGGTCGCACACCATTCTTCCGCATTTCCTCCCACAACCGTCGAGCGTTGACTTGGTTTCCTTTTCGAGCCATACCAGATATCAGTGAGGTGTAGATATGCACATTGAATTTCATCGGTTGCTGTGTCGTTGTCGTTGATTCAGGTGCTTCCGTTGACGACGTTGCCATGGGAGACGAGCCATCACCACCACCAACCAGATCATCATCATCATCATCCGTGACGAGATTTCCAGTCACCTTCATTGTCGTTAAGAATCGAGTGACAGCATCCATATCCGCCGAGAGAGCCGCAATCATCACCGAGCACGCCCGTTGTTCCAAGAAGACACCCTGCCTCATTACCTGCTGCAAGATTTCTGCCGCTGCCAAAGTAGTCGCCGCATGTCCTTGTCGCTTTGCCGCCAATGCCAAGGAAGTATAACAGCCTGTTTCCAAGAGAGTACCTTGCTGGACCAAAGGCCGAAGGAGATCACAGAGCCCCGTCGCATCCGCCTGCCTTGACATTCCATACATGATTTGAGAATAGTGACGCCCCTCCATAACCATGTGTCCCTGTTTCTCGGCCAATTTCATATCCTTCATAATCGCCATCAGTTGAGGGGCAGCATTGGGAGCATACTTGATGATGTTCAGTAGATAGCCGTAATGATTCGCACGCATATAGGACACCACCTGGAGCTCCACCATCGCCTCGTAGATCATCCATGCCGACTTTGGTTTGTATTGCGTCACATTGTATAACAAACTACGGAGGGTCTTGAAGATAAAAACGTCGTCCAGTTCCCGTCGGTGAGCCTTCAATTGTTGCAGCTGCTGGGTCATGTCGTTTCTAGTGTTGAACCAGCGAGGATGAAGCATGGTCTTGGTTTTCGCAGGGTTCTGTGGTCGGCCCTTGGCTGTATCGGTAGCACATGCCTTGGTGGTTGTCGTTTGTTGCTGTTTGCTGGGCACGCTTTCCTTTGGTGATGCAAGCGAAGACGAGGGTGCGGTGGCCATCGACAATGTGGATCGTGCACGATTAGAAGGATGAATCAAGTAAGAGCTGTAGTAGTGATCGGTGAGAAGCCATTGCCGGGTTGATTGTCGATCTTTTGGTGACCATGGGCTGGATCGTAAGGCTTGAGATGTATAGGATCGACCCTGCTGTTGCTGCTGCCGTTGTTGCTGGAAGAGGACCAAGTTGCGAAAGTAACAAAGCCAAAGAGATCGAGTGGAGACACAAGTGGAAGGATGAGACTTGTTTGCCCTACCAGGAAAACGGACAGTTGATCGCATCAGAGTGTATGTTGTCAGATTAAGGAGAGTAACAATAAAAACACACAATTGAGTAGTGGGGTGCTGGGGTCAATGAGGAGGAGGACGGGGCGGGCGTCGACAAAATGAATGAATGACAAGTGTAGAGACGCACCAAGGTATGGTTAGGTGAAGTAAAAAGGGATGGAGACAAAAAGGTCAATTCAAAGGGTATCGAAAAAAATAGAACGAAGAAGAGGGAAGAGAGCCTGTCAACTCAAAACTCTGCGCGATCTTAAAGGGGAGAAAAAAACAAGTGGCAAAAAAAGTGATGTCACATACAAAGAAATTATTTCACACTCCGACAAAAGTGGCCTGTCAAAATAGTGGTGCACTGGCTGAATTCAGGAACCGTGCCATAGGAGGTATTGCAAAGAACCCATCCATTGGTGGTCATGGTAACCATCGATGCCTCGGCCTATGCCTTGAACAAAAAAGTGTGGTGGCTACTCTTTTTCTCCATGGCTCCACTAGGTGGGAGCATACAGTTCACCACTTTTTTCAGAACCCTCTGAAGGACCATGTGCTACACAACTTTTAGAATATGTAAATGTCGTTCATTGGAGGGAGGGGTCGAAATGGGTGACCGAGTAAATTTTCCAAACGCCGCCGAACTGAGTAGACCGTCGTATTGCAAGGATGATGGTGAATAACACTTTACGCTTTGTGATTTCTTTTACAAGGGACGTTTGCGGCACTTACAAAGTGAGTGCTATAGGTAGTAGCTGAGAAGATAAGAGAATCTGCCCTGGCGAGAGAGTCACAGTCGACGTTTTGCAACATTGTGATTTTTCGTAGCCCCTCCAGGGAATTCCCGCTGCTAGCCAAATATTCAAATCCCGCTTCCACTACAAGAATTTCTTTTTCCGTCAAATCCCCTTTTCTTTGTTTCTTCTTTGCTTCTCCATCACTTTTTTTTTCCATCAACAGTGGAACTGCACGACCAACCACTCACACTCTATACAACGACGTTAAACGACGCACGCAGGGTAACTTTCTCCCTCTCACCATCTTGTCCATCACGACTAACATTTGCCTTTTGCATCATTACTCTTCTTTTTCTCAATGGATGGGATGGCAACGGATATCGGCTCTCTGGTACCAGGACTGGATGGAAATGTAGATAGATTAGGGATTGGTCTAGCCAATGTGCTTTTAAAGAGCACTATTTATTAGACGCTACTACTTATCTATTTGGCGCCGCTGAACAGCTCTCCCCCTTCCGTAGCTCATTTCACTAGATTAGTCCTTCCATGGCAAGTCCTACATTTAGCTTACCCATAATCTCTCCAATCAATAAAACTGACTTGACCATCTCCATGACTTTTCTTTTCTTGATTATGTTCTAGTCATCTCGGAAACTCTGACTTGGGCCGGTGTGGTAAGTTTTGACCAACTGCAACGAGGGTGTGTGAAATAAAAGAGGGCGGGCGGACTTTGAACGCATTGACTTTTTTTGACAACTTTACGATTTCGACTTGAAAAATTTGTAACGAGTTGCCTTGTTTTTCAAAACTGAGATGAATACTCTATTTTCAAATTTCACATGAATCAAGTTGGAATGCATATCTATCGAAATATACCAAAACTTGAAGCACGCTGTGTTGTACTGTATGTACCACTCCAATCGATCGTTTTTTGAACCTTATTGTAGCGTTCATGGACCCATTCGATATCCAAATCCATGTTTCTTGGTGTCATTCAATAGATACAATGTTCGTTCATATCCTTGTCAAAATTAAATGCAGGTTGTCCATCTCAGTTCTGAGAAATAAGTCATTCTTTACAAAAAAAATGGGGGGAGGGGGGTTGAGCCATCCCTCTGGAAAACGTTTTGTGTCTCTTTTTTCTCTCAAACTGAATGGACAACCTGCGTTGAAATTTGACAAGAATACGGACGTACGTCGTATCTATTGCATGATACCAAGAACGACTGATTTCCTTGGATGGGTTCACTTTTTTGGACCTTCCCACAAGCCTATTTTGAAATTCTGACTTTTTTTTTGGACCTGCCAATAAGCCTATTTTGAGATTCCGACTTTCATTTTTTGGGGGGGCCTCCCCATGTGGGGGAATGCTACAAACAGAACCACCGGGACAGAACCAATCTGTGTATGCTGAAATTTGTGGACAATAAGGACTGATATGGCGGGGGACTCTCTGAGTCCCTGACGTGAGTCCCGGGCATAGCTGGGACTCAATTCGAAATGAAGATAAAACCGCCCTGCCAGGCACAGGAGTGGTCTTACTCTTCGCATCGGGAATCGATCGACAAGGCCCTCTCTTCTCCTGGTATCAGGTCCAACAAACAGACACATATCAATTGTAGCTCATAAGATCGTATGGCGGGTAACGTGTGTACGAACGTGGATCAAATACGACGCCAAGGCCGTTGAAACATAACAACGATGGAGGGCATATCTCACCAGCCTTCCAAGAGAAATGATGCGATCAATGGCAGGCCTCCACACCAATGGTTGATCCTTTTATCTTGCACGTGCCGCCCTTGACCCACCTACCAGCCTCAGCAAAAAGTTGTTCTCGGCGATCGACGAATGACATGACCGACTGGCGGCGAAAGAGCTCAGTCCTGCCGATCCTATTCAACCTACCGTCGCTGGTAATGCATTTGTACAGGTGATCACGATGCTCAGGAAGACTTTTATACAAGACTCGGTGCTCATGATGGAACTCCACCCCTGCTATCCCATTGGCAAGGTAAGTCCACATCATAGCATGAGAATGTAGTAGCATGCTCGCTTTGATATGTTAGGGATATGCTGCAAATTGAAGCTCAGGAACACGATCCTGCCGACACACTCCTCAAGCAATGTGTGTCTGTGCACTCTAGATTTCAAGCCCCGACTGGCTATAAGATTATTTTTTTGCCCTTCCTATTATTTTGATCCTTCTTCCTCTCGTCATTACTTTTTTGCCTCCATTGTCATTCTCTTTACTCCACGACGACAAACGAACGAACGATCGAACGAACGGTAACTCTTCCCTTCTCACGTCACTCTCATCTTTTGCTTACCATTACTTACTTTTTGCCTTATGCATCGTTCCTCTTTCTTTTGACACTAGATCGGCTATGACGATGACGACAGCAATAGGGACGACGACGACGCTAATGACGACTCCACCACTGCTACTTGTCGCTTAAAAAGTCTCTTTTTAAAATTTTCAAATGTAAAAAACATGGGGAAACCCTCGCAATTTTTTTTTAGGTACACTCCCATTCCATTGTAGAATCTTGTAGTCCAAGTTACAAATAAAAGTATATCAATTCTTTGCCCATACCCTTCCGCTACTATCACTGATACTTTTACACAGCTTGGCCGTTTTTGTCCACCTCATTTGCTTGATTTTTACAGTAGCTTAGTCATTCTCATTACAACCCGTCGCCATTTACACATTAGCTTAACTCGGCCTCAAACATAGTCTGTACCATAGCCCATTAATCCTATTGTACCAATAAAACTTAGTATGTATGTGAAGATAGACCTTACGATCATGCACATGCCATTAGATTCATTACAACTAGTAAACCATTTGTGTTTTAGGGGTTGTCAATGATGAGCTACTCATCTGTAGTTTGATCTTTATATTGTACATGGTATTGTCATGGTTATGGATTTGAAAAACGTCTTTCGTAGGATGATTCAAGTAAGCTTTATTGATGTGATCGGATTAAAGGGCTATGGTACATACTATGTTTGAGGCCGGAGTTAAGCTAATGGTAAATGGCGACGGGTTGTAATGAGAATGACTAAGCTACTGTAAAAATCAAGCAAATGAGGTGGACAAAAACGGCCAAGCTGTGTAAAAGTATCAGTGATAGTAGCGGAAGGGTAAGGGCAAAGATTTGGTATACTTTTATTGGTAACTTAGACTACGAGATTCTACAATGGAATGGGAGTGTACCTAAAAAAAAATTTGCGAGGGTTTCCCCATGTTTTTTACATTTGAAAATTTTAAAAAGAGCCTTTTTGGTCGACATGAAGCAGTGGTGGAGTCGCCATTAGCGTCGTCGTCGTTCCTATTGCCGTTGTCATCGTCATAACCGATCTAGTGTCAAAAGAAAGAGGAACGGTGCATAAGGCAAAAAGTTGGTAATGGTAAGCAAAAGATGAGCATGGCGTGAGAAGGGAAGAGTTACCGTTCGTTCGTTCGTTCACTCGTTCGTTTACTCGTTCGTTCGTTCGTTCGTTTGAAGTCGTGGAGTAAAGAGAATGACAATGGAGGCAAAAAAGTAATGACGAGGGGAAGAAGGAGCAAATAATAGGAAGGGCAAAAAAATAATCTTATAGCCAATCGGGGTTTGAAATCTAGAGTGCATTGGCGCACATTGTTGGAGGAGTGTGTCGGCAGGATCGTGTTCCTGAGCTTCAATTTGCAGCATATCCCTAACATATCAAAGCGAACATGCTACTACATTCTCATGCTATGATGTGGACTTACCTTGCCAATGGGATAGCAGGGGTGGAGTTCCATCATGAACGCCGAGTCTTGTATAAAAGTCTTCCTGAGCATCATGATCACCTGTACAAATGCATTACCAGCGACGGTAGGTTGAATAGGATCAGCAGGACTGAGCTCTTTCGCCGCCAGTCGGTCATGTCATTCGTCGATCGCCGAGAACAACTTCTTGCAGAGGCTGGTGGGTGGGTTAAGAGCGGCACGTGCAAGATAAAAGGACCAACCATTGGTGTGGAGGCCTGCCATTGATCGCATCATTTCTCTTGGAAGGCTGGTGAGATATGCCCTCCATCGTTGTTATGTTCCATCGGCCTTGGCGTCGTATTTGATCCACGTTCGCACACACGTTACCCGCCATACGATCTGATGAGCCGCAATTGATTAGTGTGTTTTTTGTTGGATCTGATACCAGGAGAAGAGAGGGCCTCGCCGATCGATTCCCGATGAGAAGAGTAAGACCATTCCTGTGCCTGGCGGGGTGGTTTTTTCTTCATTTCAAATTAAGTCCCAGCTATGCCCGGGACTCAAGTCAGGGACTTGAAGGTCCCCCGCCATATCAGTCCTTATTGTCCGCAAAATTCAGCATTCACAGATTGGTTCTGTCTCGGTGGTTCTGTCTGTAGCATTCCCCGCCCATATGTGGACCTGCCCCTAGTATCCCTTTCCGTGAAGGGTCGATGGTTTTTTCAACGGCGGGGTTGGAAATGTTGAGCGGAGCTTCTCACAACTAGTCAGGTTTTTGCTTTTCTAAGCTGGAGAACGAAACACCGTGTGCATATGCAGGCTTCAAAAGACTAAAAACATGCTAGAAACTGATCTTAGTGACCGGTACGCTTGATGAAGAGCTAAACTATGGATAAGCTATAGGGATCCGGGAGCTACGAGAAAAAAGTCCCCATTCAGGGCATATAGCTATTTCTGATAGTTTGCCCTTTTGTCTAAAATGGTGCCACCACCCTTGTGAAACGGAGTTTGTAAGAGTGCTAACGGATCGAAATCCACATTCAGGTTCACATGGTCTCGAAAGGCTTACACAGCATGTGGGTGTCGACTGATCACCAGGTTTCATAGCGCCGACGGGAAAGAAAGCTGGTACAGCTGTGGTAGCTCTGTGAAAAAGTCTCGGATGAACCATTCTGTTGCCTATGACAAAGTCAGTAGTTCATAAAAGCAACAAAACTATGTAGATGAACTTGTGGCAGACAGGTGTCACCGGCACATGTAGACACTGTGGTCCTTTATAAAACTCCGACAGGGGCCAGGGTCGATAGTTGAAGGTCAATACGAAGAACGGCATACAAAGGCATGGAGAAATCCTCGTTATAACACATTTATGTTCGCTCGTTGCTGCTTTGGAGCAGTTATGGCACATTGAAATAATGTCTGATCCAGTGCCTGAGCTGCATGCCACGTTAATTGAAACTCCGACAGCGAACCTTATTGTTTCATTTGAAATTGGTTCCTCTCTTTCGTTCTTTCTTCCCTCCTTCACCTTTCCACTTTATCATTCTAAAGGGCTCATTACCCTTTTCCTCCTTTAGCAAATGGCCCTTCCCATTCATTCGTCACCTTCCTCTTTAGACCTGTCAGCTGGACCACCTTCATCAGGGTTGACTGTTTTATCCAATGCAAACGTTGAAGAACAAGGCCGACCTCATTCCGCTACCCACGACCAAATCAAAACCAACAACCTAGTTATGAACACAGCATTTACTGAATTCAACATTAAAGACGATTCAGACGAGGAGGGTATGAAGAACACTGGCCCGCCACAACCACCGCCTCAACAGAAACAGCAACGAAAAACGTGGACGCCTTCATCCTTGTCCTTCAAACCCTTCCGTGCGAAATCATCCGTCCGAAACTCATTACCATCCGTCAGCACACGAAAGGTGAAGAAAATATCCAACACCACCTTCAGCACCTTTTTATCTTCTGTAGCATCTGTGGCGGCAACATCGACATTGCGACTGCCGGGCACTATGGAGGGAACCTGCACCAAAGACACCGACTCACGCCATGGAACGCCATCATACCAATTGTCGCCTTTTGCTTTTGAAACAACAATACCCATCAAGACACCTTCGTCGTCATCGACCACGACCTCGACCCATTCCTCCTCCTCCTCGTCCTTATCGTGTGCCCCTGTGAACGCTACTGCACCTATCTCTAGACCTACACCTTATCCCCCGCCGCCTAAACATCAGGTTGGACAACTCTTATTCGGTACACCTATTTTGGACGACCCTGCCTTCTTTGAAAAAGAGTTTCATACCATCATCAACGATCATCACCATCCATTGTCGATCCTTCACCCAAAACAGGTAATTGCCCTGATGAAAAAAAAAAAAAAA
>LT554937.1:229804-245425 GCA_900079185.1 Absidia glauca
AACTTGCAACAATTGCTACTCGACTGTCAACATATCGGCGAAAGCACGATCAAGTGGATGCACGATCAAATGGAGGAGGACAAAAGCCCCGACGACGATGTCATTCAGCTCACTGTGGAATGGGGATATACAAACTGTCACCGCATCCTTGAACAGTACAATCGACTTTTGGCACCTGAAACGCAACATGGCAAGAAGGCTCTCTATTCATCTTTAAAGCAACAATTGGAAGACATGGAAGACGACATCGCTGCCGAACACACATTGAACCGACTGGAAACCTTGGTAAGTATCAACGGCGCCATAGAGAAAGTGGGCTTCTTACTCATGGCTTTACCCTCCTCGTTCAGGTACACGCATTGTCGCATGCCATCCATCAAGGCATCCTTTTAACAAACTATGGCCGCATGGTGATTCCCAACAAAAGGTACTGGATCGAAGGCAACAATCAATGCGGCGGTTCCTCATCCGTCACACCAGCCTTCTACAACACTGTGGACCATCGAGACGAAAAGGCGGCGTGGTACGTGGACATCTTTGCTAGCCAGCCTTATCACACCTTTGCCGGGCTCAAGGACGATCGACCGGTGCTGCTGACGACGCTATGGGATGGCATGACCAACAAGTACCTGTGCATTTTGCGATCCACCGCTGCCCCTGATCTTCGTGTTTTTATCGATGGCGGCAACAAAATGAACGACGAGGGGTATCAGGAAGACAGCACGCCCTATTCCATCCAAACAACCACCATGACACCAGAATGGGAGACGGCTCTCGAAGAAACGTTTGCGCTCGACTTGACACAGCTTGTCCACATTGACTCGGGTCTGATGCGATCCAGTGGCATCGAACAAGACCTAATACGACTGGATAAAGATACGGTAAAGAGAGCGGGGGTTGAAAATACAGGCGGGGACTCATTCATGCAACTTTTTAGATTCATCATCACTTCAAATGTGGGGTGCTTTACATCAAAGAAGGCCAATACCATGAAAACGATTGGTTCTCCAATGATTGTGGCTCGGATGCTTTTGATTCGTTTCTCGAATGTCTCGGTGACAAGATCGCTCTTCAAGGATATCAAGGCTGGGCGGCAGGGCTGGATACGAAAAGTAAAAAAAAAAAAAAGTGAAATCAAAACAGGGGTCTAATATGTATGCACAATAGGCAGGGAATCCGGCGATTATACCTACACATCCACTTGGCAAGAGACTTATCAAGTGACATACCATATCTCAACATTGATTCCTTCTACGTCGGGTGACAAGCAGCATATCCAAAGGAAACGGCATATCGGAAATGGTAATCATAACACGATCGATCTTCTTCATTCTCACACACTCTCTTATTTTGTTCTATTAGACATTGTGTGCATTGTGTTTGTTGACGGGCATAGACCCTTCGATCCAGCAGCAATCACCTCGCAGTTCCTACATGTATTTATAGTGGTGCATCTCGAAGGGAAAAGCCGTTGGAGGTAATGAAACAAAAGGGGCGGGGGGAGGAGGCATGTTTTATATGTATCTCTTTCAACTTAGGGTGGAGGTGACCTGTGTCAAGGATGTGCCTCTTTTTGGACCGCCGGTGACAAGCCACACGTTTTGTGACAAATCTTCTCTCCATGACTTTTTGCTGGCCAAAGGTAACCCAGTCTTTTTCTTTTAGCCCTCCCCCTGATGACGTGGATTTCCCCTTTTTATCTAGTGATCAATGCGGAGTATGCTGCCTTGAAGGCGCCCAAATTCACCAGACCATTGGACCGTGCACGACAAGGCATATTGACAAATGTGGTGGAACGTATACTAAAAATACACAACAACAACAACAACAGCAGCAGCAGCAAATCAGGTGGGAAGATACATAGCAACAAAGGCAACAGCAGGAACAGATACCATGTGATTTCTCTTCGACCGCCCAACCATGGCCCTACGACGTTGCTGAAGGATCTCCTTTCTTCTGATGGATTTGTGGGAACTTTGGGACGACGAAAAAGTGCTCAGGATGCTCTGGCGGTAACACCAGTGATCAAAGGATCTTCTGATCATCAAGGTAATAAGGCCAGGAACGGAAACTTGGATGCATGAATGGTGGTACAAGCGGGGGTTGAAATTCATTATGGTTTATCATGCATTAGAATCGACTCATACCTTCATCACTATCTCTGAAACCCAATCATCATCATCAGCATCTTCAACATCTTTATCATCCCATCATGGCCACAACTAGCAGACAACAGGTAAATTGAATGGCGGGGCAATCACTCTAATTTGACACTGACAAACACTTCAATGATGTTTTTTCTGTCTTACAGGCTCCGGTCATAGCAAGTTGACATTCCTGGCATCTGATCTACATTGTTACTTAGACTCTTATTGTTATCATCATAGCTACTCGTTACTTTTAATGTTATTTGTTATTCTATATGTATGCGTATGTGATGTGTGTGTGTGTGTGTGTTTGGCCGTACCTTAGTATAATAGCATTCTCTTCCCATTCATCTTGATTAAAAACGCCCCATATCTCTTTTCTTTACTTATGATATTGTGATTGTGACCAAAGACAAATAACCTATAGGATATCATTCAACAATCGGTTCAAGTCTCGGAGATCACGCGGGGGAATCATCTGTTTTTGTCTTCTCTCATCGATATCACACGCACAGACTAAAACCATCTCTTTTTTTTTTTCTTCAAAGGCACGAGCATATTTCCATTTATTGACATTCCCCTTCCAAAAAGTTCTTGTGAATGATGATGATGATGGAATCGGAAGGCAAAACCATGACTACCTCAAACATTCGGAATGAAAAGGATGATGAGAGACGGGGTAAGATGTAAGAAAATTGGCATCGTAAGGAGGGGGTGGAGAAAAGAGAGAAAGAGAAAGAGAAAGAGAGTAAGCCCTCTGTATGGTGTGTTCCCCTTATGAAAATGCACCTTGCCTCCTGTTGTCCCTCTGTGTTGCATGATTTCATCTTTCATGCCCCTGTCCCCTTATGCCTTGCTATGTATGAGTATGCTTGTCATCTTGATTGAAGGATATGTGGGCGTTTCATTTCTGAGAAGGAGTAAATGAAAGGAAAATGGAAACAATACCTACTTAATTTAACCTTTAGCTTGTCAACCAGGTGAGTTGAATCGATCCCATCGTCAATGTTCAGATTTGTCGGTACCTTTTAATCATTTCATTCTCAAGGGCGGATTTTAAACTCCGATATCTGGGTTGAAGGGGCTAGTTTCCCGCCATAATCCCTTTATTTTAGGGCCCTTTCCCATTTTTCATTTCCATCTCTTTCTTTCCCTTTCTTTCCTACTTTTTGGACCCTCCCCCCTATTGTTGTATTATACCGAACCGATTCACTTATCGTTTTAGTTTCCCTTACAATACTGTACCACACGCACACTTGACACTGTACTTTTGTTTTAAACTCACTCCCACCCTACTGATTCTGATGACAATGAACGGCCCTTTATACTCTTCCACCACCATCAACATGTATGCAGAACCAAACACTACGGCATCTTTATCACCTACTTATGATCCTTCTTTTGTATCCACCTATTCCTACAAACCTTCAGTCGGTCCAATAGCTGCTAACGATACTGAGAACAATGGTCACCATGGCCCTTGCCTATGCTATAAAACGAATACAGAGACTCCCATGGATACAACTAGCACGCGCTCTCTCTCAGCACTATCATCACCCTCATCCACTTCTACTTCCTCCTTCTCATCCTCCTCGCCATCCCTCCTATCACCTTCCTCTACCGACGTTTCCTCCTTGGATATGCACTATATCTACGATCAAGATCAATACCCATCGCCGCAAACCTTTGATACCATCGTCCAAGATTATCTGCAAAACCTCTCAACCAAGAAACGGGACAAGGCTTTGGTGGATCAACATCGCTATGATCTCATTCTGCAAGTCTTGAAGGATCCTCGCAACACAGCCATCAGTACTGCGCAATTCCGATTCTGGGTCAAAAAGATGTTCCAACTCGTCTCCACTACCGAAGCAAAATCTCCCATGGCAACATCAACAACAACCAATTGGACCGTCTATCATGATGACAAACCGGTGGCGATGCAAGAACAGATCTACCCTATACTCATCCAGGCCCACAGGGAGGCTCACCATGGTGGTAGGGATAAAACCTCGGCTTTGGTAAGCAAAGACAAAGAAGAATAAAGGGCATGGAGAAACTAATCTCTCTTGCTCCATTCAACAGGTACGAAAGAGATACTCATGGATCCCGAAAGAACTGATTGCCCGGTTCGTTCGCCGATGTCCCTTCTGCATCTCCCGTCGAAATGGTCATATCAGCCGTCCGACCCGTCCATCCCATCAGCCGACACTGCCCAAATCGCCTCCATCCACCATCAACAAAAGCGCACCATGCCCTGATAATCAGTCAACTCTTAAATCGAATAGCCTGACGAATCATTACCACCCTTATCATTTGAATGGATCAAGGCCATCATGGAAACAGCCCATGGGATCATCGGCCACTTCGATCGCCGCCTCTGCTGCCGCCTCTGCAGTCTCCACCCAATGGATCGAGCCCGGGACAACTCCTTTTTACTACTACTCACACCACCCTTCCTCCTCCTCGTCCTCCTCTCCCTCTTCACGTGATTTCTTAGATTCTCCTACGGACCGGCACGACGATTACACCCCGCATCCTATGCCTGAATACAGTATCTCCAGCTCTCCTCACTCGGGATATATGGAACAGCGGCACTACGATTACCCATTGAATCACTACGTAGTCCCTCCACTGCCAGAATCCTACCCACCCTCCTCCTCTTTGTCTTCCTTATATGGTATGCCTTCCACCATCTCGATGGAGTTACTCTCCCATCACTGAATATCCTCCAGCTCTTGTCCCCCACCCACCCTTGTTTATACTTCTCTGTTCTATATAGTTTACATCTTTTTTTTTTTTTGTCTCATTCCTATGGTCACTTACTTTATATCAATAGTACTTATGAATTCCTATCCTCCCTTTTTTGCCTTTTATGATCCTCTTTTACTTTTTCACCCCTTATCTACCCTAGCTATCAAAAATAAACAACATGTCTTTTACAAATAGTGCACAGTCCCATTGAATCAGGTCCCATTTCAGCCCGCCATTCTTTGGGATTGGAATTATCACTTCCCTAGAGAAAACCATAGCCCCTCTAGAAATTTGCCCAACCAAACATTCAAACCCCGCCAGAATGCCCTGTCTGTCTAGTACCGCCCATCCTATCCTATCCCATCACCAATGTCTCTAGTCTCTATTCTAAAACCATGACCGATCTATAGTCTCCCATCCTTTCCCATCCTTTTATCACACTAGCGGTCTGTCGTATCAGGTACTAGGTAGGCCAAAAGGTGTCAGCACCATAGTTTAAACACCGTCAATCGACGAAGTAGACAATAAAAAGAGGCTCTGGGCTTGGCGCGACGGGTGATTTGTGCCGCTACATATCAGAGACTTTAAGATCACTGGAGCTTATGCATATAAAAGTCATGGAGATGGGTTAAGGTAGGTTTTTTATTGACTGAATGAGCCTATGCTTAAGCTACATGTCCTAGTGGGGTGGGCTTGTCATGGAGTAACTAATCTAGTGTAATGAGCAAAGAAAAAGGGGACCAGTATTATTCAAAGTATCAGTAGTGGCAGGCGCTGGAAATGAGTCAAGGGATAGCGTACTTCATCGCTACAATGGCCAGAGAATCTACTATGGACAAGATGAGTGCACCTAAAAAAAAATTTGCGAGGGTTTTCCATGTTTTTTACATTTGAAAATTTTAAAAAGAGCCTTTTTGGGCGACATGAGGCAGTGGTGGAGTCGACATTAGCATCGTTGTCGTCTCTATCGTCGTCGTCATCGTTGTAGTGAATCTAGTGCCAAAAGAAAGAGGAGCGATGCAAAAGGCAAAAAGTTAGTAATGGTACGCAAAAGATGAACAGGACGTGAGAAGAGGAAAGTTACCGTTCGTTCGTTCGTTCGCTCTTTCGTTCGTTCATTTGTAGGCGTGGAGTAAAGAGAATGACAATGGGATGCAAAAAAGTAATGACGAGGGGAAGAAGGAGCTAATTAAAGGACGGGCAAAAAAAAAAGCTCTTGTAGCCAAACCGGAGTTTGAAATCTAGAGTGTGTGCAAATGACCCGCTGCGCCAAGCCCTAACTTTGAAAAGAGATTGTCTGTGGCAAAAAGAGGAATAGTGTAGAGTTGACAAGATAGGTTTATTAGAATCAAGTTTACGGAGTGTAGTAAGTAAATCATAGTAAAGAAGGCTATCAAGTAAAGGTATAAAAGGATAATGATCATACTTCTTGCGGCTTCTTTTCATCGTCGTTTTCCCCATGCGTGGAAATATGGTCGATATCGGCGTCCAGCGTTTGTTTCATCCGCTCAGCAACATAGGCACGGTCGATCTTTTTACGAGGGTTGCCTTCAAACACAATGTTCATTTCTTCAAGCTATCAATAGAGAGGAATGGTTGAGTCAGTCAGTCACTCGTCTTGGGAGTGCTTATCTTACCGTGAATCCTTTGGTTTCCCTACACGTCAGTACAATCAAGTAAAAAAGGGGATAAGCGATTCTTCTTTTTCATTGTGATAAGATCACTTACGGGTAACAGAGCCAAACATGGAGAGCCATCAAAAAGTTGAATGCAGCAAAGAGGAAGTACAGGCCGAATCGAAGTCGCTCCATCATCATTGGCACAGCAAAACTGAGAAGCCAGTTGAAGAACCAGTTGGCTGCAGTGGAGAGAGAGATTGCCATGGCACGAACCCGAAGGGGATAGCTAAAGAAAACAGGTGAGTCAGGGGGGGGGGTGAGACAACTTTGGCGGCGTTTCAACTTACATTTCTGCAGGATAAACCCACCCTAACTATCAAAAGTCATCATTAGTACAATTTTTGTCGTCTCTCTTCCGACTTACAGGCCCCCAAGTGGTAGCAAAAGAAGCGACAAAAAGATAAACAAAAGCCACCACAGCATTTGTCGTTTCAATGTTTGGCAATGTCACCGACCACTTGCCGTAGTTGGATTGAGCAGGATCCATCTGGATGTACCAATCGCCCGTGGTTAAAAGTCCGCCGACAATCCAAAGGAAGGAAGACATGGCCAGGGCACCAAAGATAAGAGTGGGTCGCCGGCCCCATTTGTCCACAAATAGAATAGCAGGCACCGTCATGACAACATTGATCACATACGACACCCCAGAAGCAATGAGAGTGCTGTCCTGATTATTACCAATTCCCGCTTGTTGGAAGAGAAAGACCACATAAAACATGATAATGTTCATCCCCGTCAGCTGCTGCCAGATTTGTAAAAAGACACCGAGGAAGACACGATAAGCGATCCCTGGTTTGAAGAGATCCGAGTAGCGATGAGAGGCTTGTTCACGGTCGAATCGGATCACGGCTTGGATTTCTTGAATTTCCTGTTAGAGAAAGAGAGAGAAAGGTCAGGTCCGAAAAGACATTAGGAAGAAGTCTACTTACCACAAGTACACGAGGATGATTGACATCGCCATCACCGTGAATGTCGGCAAGCACTTTGATAGCTTCTTCCATTCGCCCACGATCGGCCAACCAACGAGGAGAGTGAGGGAACGCCCACATACCTGCACAGAGTACAATGGCTGGGATAGCTTGAATGGCCCAAGGAGCTCGGAATGCTGCTGTGTCTTGGATATGCGCACATCCTGTCTGGATCCAAAATCTATCGAGCTCAAGCAGTTAGTTAAAGAAAAGATCCTCCTCTTCATCAAAGAACTTACGCAAGGAAGATACCCCATGTGATGGACCATTGCTAATCAACGCAAAAAGAATACTGAGTAAGAAGAGCCATTGGGGTAAAAGACAGTTTACCTGGACAGCTACAAGACGACCTCGGATCTCCTTGGGGGCCACTTCAGATTGGTATAAAGGGATCACCATTGATGTTATTCCGACAGAGATACCTATGTGTGTGTATGTCAGCATCTCTTCCATGCTAATCTGTTCTTTCTTTGTTACCATTAATGACACGGCCGGCACATAACATAGGAACACCATTTGCAGCCGATTGTAATAAGGAGCCAACAATGAAGAGAGCAGAGGCGGCGATCAGGGTGAATTTGCGTGAATAGCGATCGGCGGGCCAGCCAGAACAGAGAGCACCTACAAAGCAACCCGCTGATAAGGCAGCATTAATGCCACCTTGTAAAAGGGCATCAGGATGATCAAAGTAGTCCTGATACCTTCAAAGCTCGTCAGTCTTACGTCCCCCCCCTTCAGTTTTTCATGACTTACTGCTTTGTGCCTATGGTACCACTGTTGGAGCCTATAACCAAAAGAAGGGATACATAAAGTCAGATAGGGGTGCTTTTTCTTTTCGACTGGAGACAGACTTACCGATATCAAAGCCAAACATGATGCCTCCAATCGATGCCCATGACGAGATCTAAATGACAATGGACACAAAAGGTCAATGGGCACCTGCATGAATCTTGATTCATCCACTTACAATGTAAACATTTGTCGTGAGTCTTGTCCAGTTAACCATAGTAAAATGAGACAAAGCAAAAGAAAGAGAAACAAAAGGGAGGTGATAAAGAAGAAGATTTATACTTTACCAGATCCAGTATTTTCAAACTCCGCTAGCCTCACCTTTTTTTTCTGTGATTATCAAATCCGAATGGTCCCATCATGTAGAATAACCACCTTTCTAGGAAATAACTTTGGATGATCTTCCCGGGTGCTTTGTGTTCACAGACGGGAAAGCCAGGGGGAGTTTGAAAGCTTCCTGGTGTGGGAAAAAAGACGACAAGGTTCTTTTATAAAAAGTGTTTTAGCACGAACAACATTGGAGAGAAATCGATTCAGGTACGGTCGGAGTTCAAAGGCTGACGTTTTCTCCCCCCCCCCTCAAGAATCAGCTTTAGGCACATGTTTTTGATCTGTTTGGCGAGAAAATCCCATCGGGAGATTCATTAGTTCTGTAGTCTAAACTATAATCAGGGCATCGGTGAAGAGTTTGGGGTCATTGTGGATCCCTTACCCCGCGGGGGAGTAAAGCCCGCTCTCAGGACAAAATCAGGCACCGCATCTGAGTACCTTGAAGAGCCATTCAGGTCTTGAAGAAAATGCCCTGGCTAAATCCATAGGAGAGCGTTATTTCCACGGTAACTGTTGCAAAAGTGACAAACGAGAAGGTCTACTGTAGGGCGACCTCATTAAAATCATCCGAGGAACCAATTTGCTTATCTAATGTCGGAGTATAAAAATACAAGAGGTAACACAACCTTCTTTTTTGACACTGCTAACCCTATTCATCATATTTATTCAAAAGGAAGAGTATATACAAAGGTACACTATACTAAGATCTATTTAACATACAAAGTTTGGACGCCCTTGTTCACCTTTTCATAGTTTGCCATGGCCACATCATGCTTGAGATCCTTGAGCTGTTTTTCCACCCGCTTCGTTTCATTTGCTTCCCTATCTAACAAGCGCTGATGCTCCAGCTTCATATCGTTGACCAAGCGGCGGAATTCCTTGCGCAGGGAGGCGGTTGTTGGTGTATCCTTTGCCCCATCTTCATAGCCCAGACTGCTGACACGGAGAGCCACCAGTTCGCCATCCAAGACCGCCATGCGTTGTTCCAGTTGCCCGATCTTGCGTTCGTAGTTCATGCGTTCGCTTTCGAATTCCACAGCTGTGCCTGTCAAGCGGTCGAATTCCTTGAGAATGCCTTCAAAGTTGGTTTCCATGTTGGCGCTTTGTTCCATCCAGGCCAGTTCTTTTTGGGAAAAGGCATCTTGCAGTTCACGAAGCACCACGGCATCGACGCCCCCTCTGTGTTGTTGGGATTGGTGGCGGAGTTCTTGCACCTGGGCCTCCAGTTCGCTGATATGGATATCACGGGCATCGAGCAGTCGGGTCTTGCCACGGATGAGTTCTTCCAGATCTTGACAGGTTGCCGCTAGTTGGTCTCGCTCCACACCGATCGCCTCCTTGTCGCGGGTCATCTTGTCCAAGTACGCCTTTTGTTCTTTGAGTTGCGCCACGTATTCCTGTTCCTGCTCTTCAAGCTGCTGTTCGTACTTGTCCTTGAGACTGGTCCCGCCCGCACCTTCGTCCATCAATTGCATCACGGTTTGTCGCTTCATCATCCGTTCCCACTTGTTCTTCTCCTGGCGCAACGCAAACGCCTCGTCCCGGTAGTGCTGCAGTTCGAGTTTGTCGGCCACCTCACGCTGCTTGGTCGATGCCATCTCCGCATGGACTTTGCTTGCTTCCACCTCCAGATCAGAGAATTGCCCGCGGAGGTCGGAAAGTTCCTTTTCTTGCTTCTGTCGCTGGACTTCAGATTGGTGTAGTTGTGATTCCAGTTCAGTCAGTTGTTCCGAATGCCTACTGTGATTCGGATCAAAAGGGTCAATACAAGTGGTCATTTCCATTCGTGATCTACTTTTTACCTGGTATCATTGAATGAAAAGTTATCCACATCAGCCTTGAGACGATCTAGTTCAGACATGGATGATTTCTTGGCGGACTTTGCTGCTTCCAATTCACGCATGAGGTCTTGACATTTGGCTTCGGCAGCATCTCGACGTTCTTGAGTCGCCCGCAACTGGATCTCGATCTTCTTTTCCGCCAAGGCTTCCAATCGATGCTTCTCCAAGACAGATTCCATTTCACGCTCCAGTTGGGTGGTCCGGGATTTCTGGGCGGATAACGTGGCCTCCAGTCTTGACAGCAGCTGGGTCGCATTATCTCCTTCATCGCCATAGTTGTTGCTGGTGTTGTCCTCGTTGTTCTCTATATAGTGTGTTGTCATAGTGTTCAATTGGTGCAAGATATGGTCGAGCGTAGATTGGCTGTCTTGATACTTGGTTCGAAGTTGCTCCAATTCGTCATATGGGGTGGTGATTGACTCGAGCTTTTGTTGTTGCGTCGAGATGATTTCGTCCTTTTCCTTCAGTTGTGCCAGCAGTGCCTGATGAGTGGTGGAAGAAATCGACTTGGTAGCAGGGGTGTCTTGTGGTGATACGTTGCTGTTGACCATGTGTGTAGTAGTGTTGGTATCGTTATGCCGAATGTTGATGCTTAATACGCCAGCCATATGTTCTAGGAGTTGACAGTGCAGTTCATGTTCTTTGGCCTCGAGCTTTTGATGTTGAAGGGTCATGTCGTTCACTTTTTGATCCAAAGCCTTGATCTCTTGTTGATGTTGAGCAAATGACTGGCCGGTCCGTGAATCGTTCAGGTACGCCAGAGATCGTGCTGTTTCCCGAAGTTTCTTCTCCAATGCTAGCTTTGATGCCGAGTATTCCACCGTTTCCTTGATTTGATTGTATTCCTAAACAGTAAGAAAAGATATAAGAAAAGATGCCTTTTTTTGATAATCCCTTCTTACATGATTGACTCTATCCAATTCTTCAAAAGAGAGTAACTTGAAATCCTTCGAGTCCAAGACAGCCTGAGATACCAAAAGTTCATTCAATAGATCCCCGGATTCGATCATCGTCCTATTCGACTTGTGTTTGCTGTTTCCAAGGCTATCGTCGGAAGTGGCGGGAAAAGGAGCAGATTGGGATCGCCACATCTTGGCTACTTCGGTTGTCAAGCTGAATCTGGCTTCACTGAGTCGAGGACGAGACGGCGCTTGTTGTGGCGGGGTTTCATGGTAGTCGCGCACAGGGCTGGTTGTAAACGACGGAGGTGAAGGGGATGTTGTTGCCTTGTCGTTGTAATCGAGGGACGACGAAGGGATTGGCGAGGTGCTGATGGTTGTCGTTGGGTGATAGAGTCGACTGCTAGGATAATTCGATGATGCTGCTTATAATAAGAAGACGTTAAGGATCACAATAGTCGGAGAGAAAAAAGAGAAGAGACTTACTGTTATCTGAGGAGGAATAGTAAGACTGAGAAGTCTGAGAATCACGGGCACGTTGAGGAGATCTTGTAGGGAGTGTGGGAGAAGCAATCACAGGAAGAGGTCCTCCTCGTTTGTCCATACCACCACCACCACCACCACCATTCCAACCACCTGTGCCTGGACTTGTCGAGCTGCTGATACTGAAGGACGGTCGCTCTTTTGCTGGAGGAAGAATAGGTCGTTCCACTGCATCCATTGAAGGTCGGGAAGATGCATTGCTGTAACTGTAATTGCTGTAACTAGTGTTGCTGATGCTGCTTTTGTTGTCCGTATACCGTGATGAAAGGAAGGAAGATCCTGGCGACTTTTCAGGCACTGTTTCTTGATCCCGTTGAAACCCATAATAGTTGTTTCTTGTGAATTTCAACCCTGAAGGACGATCATCATCGCTGGATTGGCGAGGCATGATTGGTATCTATTAGATAAGATGCGTATTAATGACAACTTGAATAGTGAACCAATGCTTTGTGCCTACCGTATTCATCAATGCTGTTCCAAGTCTTGAGTGGTATAATAGCGCTTCAAACTGGCGGTGGTGAGTAAAAAGAAAATGGGAGGAAGAGAAGGAGAAAATTGTTACTGGTACCACAAAAATAAGTAGGTGTCACCAATTTTCAAAGTATGTCGGAGTTCAAAATAACATTTGTCCCTTCTTGCCCCCCCCCCAAAAAACAAGCAGATCACCAAACTTTTTCATATGCCAATAGTGCAACCTCCAGGGCTAGGCCAAGAAAATCTTACAGTGAACAGATAAAAGTCATTTCTTTCGAAGAGCTTCTCTTTTCTCCTTCACCGCATAACAAACATGTCTAATCACATCCATTCATCAGCTTTAACTTACCTCTGCAATATCCATCATGTCACTATAAGCACCACCACTGAACAAGACCACCAACAGCTTGCCGGAGATCAATACACAATAGAAATATATGGTACAACAAACGATTCACTTTTACTACAATGCTACCCAATGCCACCTTCACCAACAAACCAGGGCCAACCATCTCTTCCGGAAATGACAATTCCCATTGCCTCCCAATCCAAAGCACACTTAATAGAACCAAGTACACTAATCATGCCGCATAGCAATGGTGGATCTTGGACTTTGGACTGCAGGTAACTCTCTTCCCCTTCCCCCCCAAAAAAAAATAAGAATGTTACACACGAGCCGTAATTGAACCCCCGCTTCCTGTCATTTTTGTAGAGCTTCAGATCTTAATGAATTCCTCACCCTCCAAGACATGCTGACCCACTTTATAAAGTTTGAGAACCCACAAAAGATGCGAAACACATTGGCCATGATTGATCCCTCCTCCTATAAAGTGACGCAAGTGGTTGCCGAGGACGTCTTTTTGAACCGCGAGCCCAACAATGGCAAAACCGGAGACTGGGATGGCAAAGCGTCAGTCTCCGACGTTGAAGAAGATGACTTTATTGCCGCCCGTGAACATTATTATGGACAAAAGTTACCGGTGACTATGGATGATACTATCTTTCAAGATGGATTGGAGCTACGCAAAGTGAAACTGATACAAAAGACAAGCCAATGTATGGATTTCACCTCAGACTGGGTGGCTCGAGGCCTTGTTAGTGCTGGCGACTCGATTGCTGGCTATATTCAAAGGTAAACGAAGGAAACACTAGTGAGCACGTTACTGATGGGTATTTCAACGATAGCGGGACAAGGTCGGCGGAAGAAAAAGTCGCAACACCCACGAATAGGCAGCTGGTATCAAGTAAACAGAGGCATTACTTTGATATAGTATTCAACTTGACGAGTATGGTTGGCAATAGTAAGTAGCGGCATAGAACATCCCAACAAAAAAGTCTCACTTTCTCCCCTTTTGCATAGTGGCAGGACAGTGGATCAGCAACCTGTTCAATTTCAAAGCCAGCCCTGAATTTCGAATGCCGAGGCCGAAAACTCAATTAGGCAATTCCGCTTTCCAGGCTGCTAGCCGTGTGCTGGAAGGATCTCAAGTCGCTGCAGGGACGGTTTTGTCGGCCTCCAGGCAAAGCCTCGTTCAAGTGATTGAAAAAAGATATGGTGCAGATGCTGGCTATATGGCGGAAAAGATTATGGGATCTGATAAGCAACAGGCGGACGTCATGGTGTATTTTGACGGCCAAGGTGTCTCTCGAAAGGTAGTCATGCAGTCACCGACCAGCTCCCCTCATCAGCATCCAACAAATTCCGTTCTGGTTTATGATAGTGAAGACCCCGTCGATGAAAAAGAGCCGGAAAAGATGGTCCTTGTCTAGTGCTTGAAAAATAAAGTCATCGGAGTTTGAAATATAAAAATGTGGGATCAAAAGGTCGAATTTTCCTGTACTCTCTTTCTGTCCTTCTCTTTTCTTCTTCTTCTTCTTCTTCTTCTCATGGGCACAGGTCAAAAACGCTCACGGACTTATTACAGCACTGTGATTGAAAACTCGGACTATGGATTGCATCCCTCCATTCCTGACGTCTATGGCAACAAGAAACGAGCGAAACGGGATCTTCAACAACAATTAGAACAGAGCAACCGCAGCGACAATGACGACCCCTTCGATGACGATCACGATGATGGCCATGCGATGGAAGTGCCCTCTGATTCAATAGCGACTGCACAGTATTTGATCAACAATGTCATGCTTGGTCCCAAAGATCGCCTTGTCAACAACAAACTGCCTCGGGTATGCTTCATTCATCAAATCTACAGCATCCTCAGAGACAACACCATGGTGGATCGAGAGATAGTAAGTATCCAAGGGAACCACCTTGTCTGAACCTGACTTTTTTTTTTCTGTATTCTGTAAAGCAACAAGCTGTCAAGGCGGGAACATGGCGCAAGTTTCATATCTTTGGAACCCTGGACGACGAATATGTGCTCATGGACTCGAGCGACTATCTACGCACTGTGCAAGACGCCAAACTGGAATTCATCAAAGACGTTACGGACAGCATCAACAAGGATGGGAGACAGGTCGAAGCGGATGTGTTTGGTAAGTCAGCAAGAAACGTCAAGGGTAAACTAAACAAACTTTATCTGTAGATCGATTCAGGCAACTGTTAACCAAAGATCAGTGCTTTGACACCATGATTACTCGCCAAGCACTACTCGAAGGCTTCACTGATAAGGAGCTCACCCAGCTTTGCAAGTATGGCCTGCTGCTTCCTCATATGAAAAAGGACTCTTACTGGTTTGCCATTCGTCGTCAAGGAGGCTTCATGTCGTCTTTTCTGAAAGGCAGGGCGGAGATGTTGCGGATCCTGAAGAAACGATCGACCAAGGATATCATGGAAAAGGTAAGCGATCGATAAAAGTGGCTGCTTACATACTCACTTTATCGTTTAGCTTCTCAAGGCCAAAAAGCTCCGACAAACGGTCTTCACCCATGACTTTATTCTCCATGATCTGATAGGCAGTGGGCGTGCGGAAAGGTATAAAGTGGGAAAGTGGAGGTTACTTTTAGTGGGCTAACCTCTGGTCTTTGTAGATATAAAACTCCCATGGGGGACTTGATCAAGTTGACTCGAAAAGGGGAATTGGGCCAATGATCCAAGGTACCTGAATAGAACAATATGAAATGTGCACTAACCCCCCCCCCTTTAGCTGGATAGACTATCCATTGCCTACAATTTTCACCAGGATATAGATGATTGGCATCAAAGGCTCGGCGTGGCGCCTCTATTAACAAGAAGTTGC
>LT554937.1:246098-271693 GCA_900079185.1 Absidia glauca
ACAGGCAACACAATGCAATGCTCGGCGGTCAAATGGTACCAAGAAACATGCATTTGTATGTTTGATGGCTCTGTGAACGCTAAAAGAAGCTGTTAAAAAGCGACTGATTGGAAGCGGCTCGAAAGCTTGCAATATATCCTAGGAAACCAGGCGCTCATGGTATCAATCGAAAGAAGAAATGCACATTTGGGTTCATGTTAAATTTGAAGGCAGGCTGTCGATTCCATTCAGGAGAAAAAAGAGATGCAAGAAAAAATGAAACTTGTTCCAAGGGGGTTCCCTGTCCTTTTTCCAAAAGTCGGCGAATGAAATCTACAAGCGCTACAGGCATGAGTTCAGCCCTACAGGCTTGAGTTTAGCCCTGCGCGCTTGAGTTTAGCCCTGCAGGCTTGAGTTTAGCGCTTACATGCTTGGGTTTAGCGCTTACATGCTTGAGTTTAGCGCTACAGGCGCCGTATAAACCGTCTGCTGGCCTGACGCTTGACTTTTAGGCGGCTTTTGATTGGTCTGATGCCCCAGGCTTGAGTTTTAGCACCCAATGGTTGACCTTTTGGCGGGTTTTGAAAATTTTCGAGATTCGATCGAAATGTTGAACCCTACGGTTTTTGAACTCCTAATTTTTTTGTAAAGAGTTGCCCAATTTCTCAAAACAGAGATCGACAGCCCACCTTCAAAATTCACGTGAACTACAATGCCATTCATATCTATTGAATGCCATTAAGAACAATGCAACTTTTACGTTGCATGCGCTCGTGAATGTCCCAGAACGCCCGAAAAAAGCGACTCATTTGAGCACCCTTAAAGTTGGCAATTGCTCAAAGAAAATTCAACATGTTTGATATCACTCGATAAGTAAGAGGCAGATCTCTTTCTGTGTAAAATTTGAAGTAGGGTTGTATATTCCGTTCACACGGAAATCCATGCCCACGAAAAGTGGCACTTTTTCCTGGAGGACAGTCTGTCCTTTTTTTCCTTTTTTTGAAAATCGGGGTTTGAATATTTTGACCAACACGGGTCGATCCTTTTGTTGCCACACAAATCCCAATGTAGCCTATTTCCACAAAAGCTCTAAAGAGGCGTCAAATGAGTAATTGTTTATTTTACAAATGCTATAATGGAGGGGGGTATGTCTATATGTAAAGTAGGAGAGATTCTAAAGAGGGGGATGTATGCAGGTTGTTAAGCGAGTTCCTTGTTGACCCAATCCCTGCTTTGCATTTGTACCAACCGAGATATCGCACGCTTGAGGGCAAACGCTTCTTCTTCTTGTCCAGCCAACGGGTGTGCGATGTTGAAGATATCCATGAGGGGTGTTTCTGCGGAGGCCACGAGGGTAGTTTTCGATTCGTACATGGCGTCGATGAGGGTGATGAAGCGCCGGGCACGGTGGTCCAGGGACAATGCCGGTATGTCTGTCAAAACAATAGTATGGAAGTGCTTGACCAGTTCGAGATAATCTGCAGCGGAGAGGGGGCTGTCGCACAGATCGCTAAACCCCATGCACGCCACGCCGTCGGCCTGCTTGTGAATCAAGAGCGATCGACCCAGGAATCGTAACGTCAAAGGTGTCAAGGGCTTGTCGTGGGTGAGTTTGTGTGTGATGGCACCAATGGTGTGCTGTGTGTGGTTGTTGATGGGATGCAGAAACACTGGCTGGCTGGTGGTGTGTTTGCTGTCGATTTTGCGGTAGTCGGTGCCTGAGTCCAGGGAAAGCACCTCGCACCGTTTCATCAGCAGATCAATGCATGGCCTAAACGATTGGCGCTGGATTCCGTTCTTGTAGAGATCGGTGGGATGGCGGTTGGAGGTTGTCACCAGGATCACGCCGCGCGCAAATAGGTCGGCAAAAAGCCGGCGGAGGATCATGGCATCGGCAATATCTGTCACTTGGAGTTCGTCAAAACATAAAACATGGCTTTCCTTGGCTATGGTGTCGGCAATCAAAGTGAGGGCGTCGTCGGTTTTCTTCTTGAGGGTGTGTATCCGGGCGTGCACATCAAGCATAAAGGCATGGAAGTGCACTCGTCGTTTGCGGGCGATCGGGAGTGTGTCGTAGAATAAATCCATCACCATCGTCTTGCCGGTACCAACATTTCCATGTATGTATAATGATGTAGGCATCCGTGGTGCTGTAAACAGTTTGGAAAGCTGCATTGAAGAAAAGAAGGAATCAATACGCATGTCCAACAAAAAAGAGTCATTCACTTACGGTGCTGACAAGGCTATGGTTTGCGTTGACGGTAGATTGAGGATCGTACCCTTGTAGCTCATACCAAAGACGATTCAAGTGCTTGATGATGCTTCGTTGATGAGGGTCGGTATAGATCGAGCCACCAGCTACGATTGTGTCATACTTGGCCAAAGGAGCCACTAACCAAAAGAGAAAGAGAAAAACATTAGTGAACGGGCTCAGCCACAGTTCATGATCGACCGACTTACATTCAACATGTTGCTGGTTCTTCCGTTTCGATGGATTAGGGATGCATGTCGTTTCTCGTCCAAAGTCAGATAGGGTGGCGGAGGAATAGGAATGGGAAACCAATAGCATTGGCTTTGATGAGTAAGGTGACAGTCGCCGCTTTTGTAATGAGGAGCTCCATCGGGTGGCATTGGGGAATTGTTTTAACATTGTGGGTATAGAGAGAAAGAGAAGAAGAGAGAGAGAGAAAAAAAAAAGTCAGGGGCAGGGAAATCGACAGGTTATATGTAGGCGTCTTTCAAACTCCGCCACACGTGGGCTGATCCGCTTTTCTCCACACCATTCTGTCTGTGCCTGATGGCAAGAATAAAATGTCCTTTCCGCCCTGGAATCGCCGCCAGTTTCAATCCTATTATTCATACACTTCGCCTATTGGTTCGCCTTTATGCCCTAAGAAAGACTTCATTCCGGATTTCACTCGGTTGGGTAACGGGGGGGGGTGGGATTTCATTCACCCTGGGGAGCTGGTTAGTGAGAGTCAAAGAGTGAGGCTTTTGCAAGTATACAGCAAAAGAGGGGATCTCGAAACCAAATGTAACAATCAAGAAGAAAAAAGGCACTCCAGAGTGAGAGAGCCATCTTTTATACATGCCGTGCCTGATTGTCATGTGTGATACCGATACTCTTAACAATTCCCTCTTTTGACACTTTGACAGGCAGACCACCAAAAGTAAACACAACGGATCTTTCCTTCCTACCCTCTTTACACAAGTTCAACCGCATCCCATCCACTTTTGGCCCATTCCATACAAACAACAAAAAGAGCACACATCCCCAAAAGAACCCGAGTCCCAAAACGGCAACCCCTGAACCGGAGTTTTAAAAACAATTCATGCGGTTTTTCAGTCATGCACGAAGCATAAAAGGATGATCAAAAGGCTTTTTTTATAGGCGATGAACAAGAATATATACTACGTGAGGATGATGATGAGGCAACTACAAGGGGGGGGGGATAACTAATAAAACATGATTTATACAGAGTCCAAAACAGGAGGTTCGACAAATTCTTTAGCAATCTTGGAGCCCACTTCTTCACCAGCAGCAGCAGCACCACCATGGAGAGCCAACAAAGCAGAGACATCGAACTTGGGGGCCTTGAGGATCTTGACCTTGCGGATGTAAGTGTTTTGAAGAGGGTAAATGGATTGGGAAGCCTTTTCAATGCGGGTAGCAATATGATCTTGAGCAGATTGAGAGGCAGAGGAAGTCACCTTAGTCACCAATTCCTTGAGATCACAAGCGCCGGTTTCTTCAGCCATGATTTCAAACATCTTTTTGCGGATTTCACGGATTTGAGCGGATTGGGCATAGGTGGTCTTTTTGACTTGGTTGCGACGGCGAGAGGTGAAGGCGATCACAAACACACGGACCAAGTAGCCATCGGTGGTCTTGATATCAACGAAGGCTTCGATGGTGCTTTGCCATTTCTTGACCATGGAGCGGAGCTTGTCAGAGGTCATGTCCATGCCGTAAAAGTTGGTCAACAAGTTCTTGCCTTGGACTTCGTCCACCTTGAGTTGGATCTTGCGGAAAGCACGGGATTCGTCCTTGGCCAATTCACCGAGAGACACTTCGACAACACGGCCGTTCAAGGAGTCGTTGGCGTTACGGAGACCTTGGGTACGGTTGACAAGAGTCTTGCCCACTTGGCGGACATCGAACATGGAAGGAGCCTTAATGTCATACCAGTCCTTACGGGTGAAGGGATCAACACTATATACATATCCGTTACAGAGAGCAGCGATTAGTATGTGGAGGTGAGAGAGTGGTGGAGCTTGTAGGGCAAGGATGGCGATCACGACAGTAGGGGTGTTGATACTAGAGGTGAAGCGGTGCATAGTGACTTGTCGTGATGTCGAGAGTGTAGAGTACAGTAGATATCATCCGGTACAGTGATGTGCGTGCCCCAACTACCATCCTTTGCCCTAAATCCAACATTGTGTGTATTTTAATGTAAACTTACACCTTCTTCTTCAAACCCTTCTTTCCCTTTGAAAGACGCTTGTTTTTACCGACAGCTATAATAACGATTCAGAGGTGAAGGTGAGTATTCATATAAGAGGATGGATGGATGGATGGATGGATGGATGATTTCTTACCCATGATGGATTGTAATAAAAAGAGAGAGAAAGAGGTATTGATGTTGTTGCGCCCCCCTTTTTTTTGTCCAGCCTTGAAGAGCGGGGGTTAAAAATAGCCTTAGACTAAAAAATTATTCAGCTGTGCATGCAATTTAAGGTGCTTGATCATGCTGCCATGCTATACAACTCGTACACACATTAAACATCGGCATGCGTATTGCAATTATGGGTGTATCCATGTGCAGTGCTGGATGCTGGAGCATGGCCAAAAGTTAGCTACCACTTGGTCGTACCCTGAGGTCATGCAAAAACACCGACTTATGCAAAACTCAGACCCATTCCCCGCTATCTATAGTGCCATCCAAAGCAAAAACTTTCCGCACTAGGCTGACTCCTAGTTTCCGTTATAATCAACACTGTCTTGTTTTGCTCTCCTACCCGATCAAGTGGAATCGACCCTGGCCCAAGTACAACAAAAGGGAGGATAGGAACTTTTTTGCGAATTGGGGTGATTTGGGGTTTCAAACCCCGCTCCTGGCTACAAGATTCACTTTTTCTTTTTTCCTTTCAATTCGTTTCTTTGCTTCTTCTTCCACTTTTTTTTTATTTCTCCCATCTACATTAGCATCGCTCCACGAACAACTCGCCCTCTATAGAGCGATCTTTAAACGACGAATGCACGGTAACACTCTTCCTTCTTTGCAGCATGTTTATCATTTGGTTTGTCTTGACTAACCATTTGCCTTTTGCATGGGTCCGTTATCTTTTCGGCAACAGATCGGCTACGACGATGACGACGACGATAACGACGACGACGACGCTAATGACGACTCGACCACAGCTTTATATCGCCTACAAAGGCTGTTTTTAAAATTTTCAAATGTACAAAACATGGGGAAACCCTTGAATTTTTTTTTTCATGGACTCATCTTGTCCAGTGTAGATTCCTTGGCCTTTGCACTGCCAAAGTACCCTATCCTCTGACGTAGTGCCTGCTCCCTTCACCGACATTTTTGCTACCCCCGACCAGCCTCCATCCCCTAGGTCATTACACTACAATAGTCACTCCATGAAAAGTCCTAGACATGTCCTTGCAACCATCCTCTTGGACATTTAGCTCAACTTTTAGTCTCCATCCAGGCAATAAATTCTACTTATAACTTTTTACTCTTTGCAAACACTCCAGCCTTATTGACAAACTCCACCTTGGGTGGTGCGCCAATGGGGCCCCCGTTTGCGGAGTTTGAATAGATTCCAAGCCTGACCGGACATGTCCTTGAAACCCCGCTGGAGGATATATTTTGTAATGCCTACTCTTCTTTTGGTCCTTTCTCTTTCGATTCATTTATAATTTATCATGGTAAGAATGAAAAACATCCATCCATCCATCCATCCATCCATCCATCCATCCTAATGACTTTTACATCCATTAGGGTAAAGTTCACGGTAGTTTAGCTCGTGCTGGTAAGGTCAAGTCCCAATGCCCCAAGGTAAGTCTATTGTCATGTACGAAGAATGAATGGGACCCTTTTAACACAATGGGTCATTTCTAGGTTGCCAAGCAAGAAAAGAAGAAGGCTTTGACTGGTCGTGCCAAGATGAGACAAGTCTACAAGTAAGTTTGGAGGAAGGGACATTTGTTTGACAGCAAGGATCTGATCATGCTTCTTTTTTCTAACGTAGCCGTCGTTTCGTCAACGTCACCTCCCAAGTTGGTGGTAAGCGCAAGATGAACCCCGCTCCTACTGCTGGTCCTTAAGCGCATTTAGCAATCAATCTCTTTAAAATGTCAACTTGTAAAGTCAACTGTTTTACTTTAATCGTATCGTACAATAAAGATCTTTACTATGATAATTTGTGTATATGTGTCTATATGTGGATGATGGGGGGGATGTAATCTACTAGTCTATGGATGTCTTGATGGCAGTGCTTGTTTAGTATGATCTTGATCGGCTGTGTTGCATGATGCTATGATGGAGATAAACGTCAAATCTGCACATGTGTCTTGAAGCAATGTCGTACCTTGATCCGTAAAGGGTAGGTCTGGCATTGGCGGCTGTCTATGTGAAGATCCTATACTGGCCGTGCCCTGAGACGATACCGGTGTTCACATCAGTGTCATTGACGGGGTAAAGAAGGGGAAGAGGGAGGGAAATCCAACTTTAATTGAGTTTCAAATTAACATATAATAGGGGAAGGGAGGAAGAGACGGAAGTGAGCAGTACGAGTAACTAAAGTAACTAGGGTAGAAGGGAAGTAGATGGAGGAGAGTGGGTATGAAGGTGTTTTATGAGCGTATGTGTGTGTGAGGGGAAAGAGGGGGGGGGGGAGAGGCTTTTAACGTCTCATGGGACCACGATGGTGCATTTGATACATTTGTTCCAATTCACCTTCCATTGCTTTGATTTGAGCATGTTGAGCTTCCAAGTCCTTGTTGAGTCGATCACGTTCCGATACGAGCTACACAAAACAAAGATGTGAATCAATCGACTTTTTGCATGACCCAAGGGCATATCTTTACCTGAGCTTCCCATTGACGGAATCTGTTTTCTTCCTTCTTGACTTGTTCTGTGAATGCCAAGCGGAGCTGTTCTTCCTTTTCCTTGAATTTGGGGTTTTCATACTTCTTGGGCCTAAGAGAAGAGAGATGTGAGTAAGTCTGTTGATGTGGTTGGCATGGCGACTTACTTTTGTTCGCCAAACTTGCGAGTTTCCATTTGAGTTTGACGATAGCTTTCATAGTGGGTTTCCTCGGTGGTGGAGATCAAGTCATGCATATGCGATCTGATCAGCAAGGTGCGTAGCTTCTTAAAGTCGCAATGATCTTCGTTTTCGACTTCAGCCACACCCCAAGAGTATTGGCGACCCTTGACAGTACGATCCCCTATGGTGATATCTTCGGTCGATCCAATCACAGCAAAGGGCATAGCATCCATGATCCGTTGATTAGTGCTGGTGACTTCTTCATCGTCGCTTTCGATAGGGCACGAGTAGATTTGGATGCCTTGAGCATGGATCACATCCAAGATCTGTGTGATTGATGGATGGTGAGTCAAGCAAATCAGAAGAGCTCTTTCTCCTCCTTTTCGACTTACATTGCGTTTAAACTTGGCCAAATCTTGAGGAGTCAAAGTATCCGCCTTGGCAATCACAGGAATCAGATTCACACGGGATCCAATTTGCTTCATGACTTCAATATCCAAAGGCTTGAGTCTGATATCAAATGAAGAGTTAGTGTATCAGAAGAGAAAGACTAGAGGTCACTTACGTATGACCGTTAGGGCGAATGAAGTACAGACAGGCATGTACACGAAGATCGATGATACCAGCACGAGTAGGTTGTTGTTCTTGGCCCATAAAGGATTCATGTTGGTCGTCCAAGAATTCCACAATAGGCATCCAGCTGTCACGGTTGTTCACATAGTCTCCAAAGCCAGGAGTATCGATCACAGTCAGCTTGACCTTGAAGTTCTTTTCTTCCAGCTCTATGTGCAAATGATGAGATGGTTAGTTCGACATAAGGGCTGCTTTGCGTAGATACTAACCAGCTTTGGTGATTTCGATTTCTACAGTCTTTTCAGTCTGCTTGGTATGACGGAGATGAAGTTTCTTGGGATCCTTGATACCAGATGTAAACAGAGTGTTTACGTAGGTGGACTTTCCACAGCCGGATTCACCTACAATGACATTAAATCAAGGAAGAGGGCTTGTTAGGTTGTGTGCTTCCTGTGTTGTAGTGTACTTACCACACACCATCAAGGTGAATTTAGCACCGCGTTTTGACACAATCTTATGACGTTGGTTGGGCAGGTGAGCAATACCAACACCATCAGGTAAAAGTGCAGAGGGAGACATGAGACCAGTGATATAAGAGGGGGAGGGAATGGGAATGGGATGGGGTAATGTCGAAAAAGATGAGAAAAAGTAAAAAGAGAGAGGAAAGAGAAAGGGCGAAATGAGTTGAGTATAAAAAGATTTAAATAGGATCGTGTAACCAAGGCCCAAAAAGGGAAACCTGCGCACACCTCCTCTTCGCAACCAAAAAAGAGAGAGAGAGAGAGAGAGAGAGATCTATGTATTCAAACAAAAGGTAGGGGATCCTAAAGAAGGGGACAAAGGGGAAGCAGATGACCATGGTTTCTTTATTACACCCACAAACAAATCATGTTAAGCATCGACGTAAACATCGCAACAGGTCTACACTAAAAGCCAATTCTGAGAATCGATCAGAGGAAGAAGCACGAGCATTGGAGGCCACCACCTTGTATTCTTGTTCCGATAGAGATAACGCTGCATGTAACTTATCAGCAAAGGATTCAACTGAATCAGCAAGATAACCTATAGGAGGAGCAGGAGGAGGAGGAGGAAAGAAAGATGAGGAGGTCATTTCTTTATAGTCAACCTTACTGTACCTGTTGGTTTCCCATCGTAATCGACAACAATATCCATCTTGGGGCCAGCTGAGTTATGCGCCACCGGTATCAACCCTGCCGCTTGGTATTCCACCACGCCAATCCCAAAGTGCTCGTTCCACATCGTATGAAGTCCAACCTTGCCTTGGCCCAAACTTTCGACAAGTAGATCAAAAGAGGCATTGACTTCAAACCGAACCACATCTTCGATCCCTAGCTGCTGGCTTTGTTGCTTGAGTCGTGCGATGCGTTGTTCATCCCCCGCATTCCGTGAGCTGCCGATCAAAACCAGTTCCAGTGCTGTGTCGCTGTTTCTCCACTGTGGGTATTTCTCGACCAGTCGTGCCATCGCATTCAGTTGTAATTCGTGGTCTTTTTCAGGTCTGTCCAAAAGAGAAAGAGTCAAAGTCAGTTTATCTATCTATCTCTTCAATCCATCCATGCATTACCTGAATTGAGCCACGCTGACAATCATGGCCTTCCTGTTCGTTAAAGGTAGTTCGTTCAATCGTTCGGTATCGCATGGTGGATAGACAATGTCAGCATCAGTATGCCAGAGTTGATCGATGTGTCCCTTTGTCCAAGTGGAGTTCACCATCACCACTTCAGCAAAAGACCCACAAAAGCTGTATGCCTTGGCAAACATACGATAATATCTAAAAGAGAGAGTGTGAGTACAATCATTAATACATTACTGCTTTTCTTTTCTCAGTCACCTACATCAGCTTCCCAGAGGTCCAAAACCAGCTTTGCGCCAATGCAGCTCCATTGTTGTATGCCGTACGACGTTCATATACCCGTTGAAGCATGTCCGCGCTATCAAAAGTAAAGCAAAAGAAAGTCAGTCATGTCATGTCTTGTCGTTGTCTTCATTTTACCTGATGGTTGGATAGTGGACATAAGCAGCAATCTTGATACCAGTCAAGAAATGGACCAGTGGAAAAGTAAAGGCATACCCCATGGTATCAAAGTAGACGTCAGGCACCAATTGCATCAAACCATTATAAGCGACCAAGACAGACGCCAGGCTTTGAAACAAGAGAGTGAACCGAGTGAACCTATGGAGGCATAAAGATGAGAAGATGTGCCTTGCATACAAGGTAGCACTTACTTTCCGTCTTCAATAAGGTATCGATTGGTGAGATAGACAAAGGCAAGGCGTCGTGGATTCAAGTCAATGTTAAACCGATTCTATAAAACATAAAGTCAGCGAGTGGTCAGAAACAGCACTGTTTACGTACCTTGACTTTGAGAATGATCTGCTCCCTTGAGGCGTCGGTGTCACCAGTATACACCACGCATATCACTTCAGGGAATTCGCGCTGGACATCACGAAGTGCCGTCCACAACACCCGTTCACCACCACCGCCGGCATCACTAAAGCAAATATACACATTAATAAAAGCGTTAGCAGTCCATCTCCTTGCCTTGTTGATTGCTTACCAGTAGGGATGGAAGAAGCCAAGAAACACAGGGTCATCTTGACTAGAGAACCCTAAGCTTTGTAAGAGTCGGGTGCGGTTCTTGTTGATCGTATTCTTGACCCGTAGTTTGAAGAAGGTATAGATGAGCGAGAGAGACAATAGACCCAAGGTGATCCAAAATGAGAATGACATGAATGCAGTTGCTCCCATGCCCGTCAAGATCATGTAATGAAGAGAAGGTAAAAAGCAAAAGAGAAAGAGACGAAAAAGAATCGTCTGAGATTCAATATATATTTACGGCGGAGTTCGAAAAGTTTTTGCCATGCAACGTGTCAATTTCAAGCCAAAGTGATTCATTCTCGTCAAGGAAACCTCAGGGCTTGGCCTGTTTCATGCAGCCATTGGCGTATAGCTGCTCACTATGGGTACCTTGAATCTATTCATCTTCTTGGCCATTTCCTTACATGACAACAAAAGCAAAAAGTACAGTAGTGTACAGGGCAAGGTAGAGGCGATTGTGTGTAAACACTACGTGGATGAATGTTCGCCAGTGCAGTCTTCCAAAAGACGGTATGATAACAATGCTTGTGCGACAATGTTGAACCGCCGCCCCGTCCCCCCGTGAATTGAAAGGCATGTGCTTGAGTCGGAAGAGCACGGCGGGGTTTGAAATATCCCTTATGACCCTTCCGGCTTTGACAACAGAGGGAAGAAAAATCTTTAGTCCCCTTTTTTTCTCTCTCTCTCATTACTCTTTTTACTTTTTTTACGGTATCAACTTGCCCAAGCAACCATTCACTCTTATATATCTCCCCGAACCCTCGACTAGGTCTCCACACACAACACAGCAACAACATGAAAGGTACCTTCGCCAACATAGAAAAGGAGACTCTGGATTCAAAGGTGGTGGCTGTCAAGAAGTACTACAAGGTCTATGGCAATCTGGTTCTACAACACTACGAAAGGGAACGCTGGGCTTTCCAAAAGCTAGCTCTTTCCTCAGAAAGTGAAGCACGGAAACAACATGTAAGCACTAGTTCTAGTTAGCATTCTCTATAAAGATGTAAATGTGTGGACTGACTTTTTTTTTCTCTCTCTCTTCTTTTAACCATCTTCCCTGTCTGGCATCATCCTCCCTCCAAGATTGTGTATCTGTTGAAAGCCAAGACTCTCGATGATGCATACTGCTTAACGTTACCTTTTTATCCACATACCCTACTAGAATTCACCAACGGGCAGCCTTGGCCCCGCTCGCTCGCTCTTGCCACCTTTCGGGACTTGATTAAAGGGGTCGAGTATATCCACCAGCAAGGCATCGCTCATTGTGATCTCAGTCTCAGCAACATACTTTTGGACTCACCTCCGCAACTAGCCAATCATAACAGCAACCATGCAACTCAGCAACAACAAGATCGGCCTTTGATCATCATCAGCGACTTTGGCTGTGCTCATCCTTTGGTGCCCTACTACCAACCTACCAAGCAACTTCATGGAGCTGATATCGGCACGCGGCAATTCAAAGCACCAGAACACTTGTTTGGATCGTCTTGTTATACAGCTGCTACTGACATTTGGTCCTTAGGCATCATGTATGCCTCTCTCTTGTTGGGTCGTCTGCTTTATCCAAGTCAAGGTGATCTCGAACAAGTCGGTATGATTGTCAAGTCCTTAGGTCGTCCTTCCAAACAAGTCATGAAGCAGGTAGATATATACATTTAGGATGACTCTTTGCATATCTGAATGCTTATCTTGATATGTAGGAAATGGTGAATTATCCTGATACGAACAAGCTTTGGTTCTTTGGTCATGATGATTCCGATGTATCAGACGATGATGGACAAGTGGAAATGGAAGAACAAGACGAACAAGATATCGAAGGCGAAGGCGATGGTGATGAAGAAATGCTAGATAGTGATGATGAAGAGCTGTCTGAATCCTTCTCGTTGGTGGATGTCCTTGATCGTGAAAAGGTGGACAAAGTGGACCAAGAAGTACTCTGTAGAATGTTGACATGGTCTGTATTAGATCGTGTCTCTTTACAACAGGTAAAAAAAAAGAACATCATCCATTTCGCCTGACTCATTGTGCATTGCCTAGGTTTTGAGGATTCTCGAAGCATAAACCAACAATGCCCTGATCCCAACATAGAAATAAATTCAACTCCGACTCCCCAAATCCCTTATGCCCCAACATTTTATCTCTTTTTTTTTATCTCGCCCCTTCCTCTTTTCTTTTGTGGTATGGAAGATCGACATGATCGACTATGCTGACTCTTTAATAAAAAACATTGCATCACACACTTCCAAACTACCGTCCATGAACCTGTCCGATAAGCTCAATCTACTTGGATCCACTTTACGATATGCCCACCAATCCATCACCGCCGTCATGACAACCGAAGCAAAACTCGCCACTCGTAACCCAACTCCAATCAGACCCAATGTCCAAGGCCGTCTGCTTCTCACCATTGTCGAAGCACGGAATCTCAACAATGTCAACACTCTCCGAACCGATCTTTACTGCATAATCCAATATGACAGTTCCACAGTCCAGTTAAAGTGCCATGACTCCCACTCTCTGTATGTATGCTGCTGCACTGCCTTGTACTGTACTAATATGACCTTTTATTCTATTCTTGTAGTGATGTTTCCAATGATCAAGGTGAAATGATCGTCCAAGTCTATGACAGTTGTCGTCAACTACCTACCGGCCATGATTTGCTACTGGGCGCCACCAAATGGACCCCAACCTTTGAAGAAACCACAATGGACCTATGGTTACCACTACACTCTCAGTCTTCTTCCAAAGAACAGGTCATTCCTGCAGGTGAGCTACGAATGCAAGCACGCTATACTCCATTAGGTACAACGGTAAGAGGCGAATGACTCGGTCTATCTTATAGTAACCCGCTAAACTCTGTCTGCTCTCACTTAGACTCGATTGACACCAAAGTCGTTCCGGATCATCCAACAAATCGGCCATGGCTCATTCGGCAAAGTCTACAAGGTGGAAAAACGAGACACGCAAAAGATCTATGCGATGAAGGTGCTGTCCAAACGGCTCCTGGTGGAACAAAACGAGGTGAACCATACGATCTCCGAACGAAATGTGTTGCTACGAACCACCACCAGTCCCTTTGTCGTCAATCTCCAGTTTAGCTTCCAAACAGCCGACCATCTGTTTTTGGTCATGGATTATCTCCCTGGCGGTGACCTCTACACTTATCTCCAACGTCACCGAATGCTCAAGGAAGACCATGCCCGCTTTTTTGTTGCCGAGCTGGTGTGTGCGCTTTCTGACCTTCATACCCAAAAGGTGATGTACCGCGACCTCAAGCCCGAGAATATCTTGCTAGACGATCAGGGCCACATTGCTCTCACCGACTTTGGTCTATGCAAGGAACTCAACGACAAGGATTTGACAACATCGACTTTTTGTGGAACCACCGAATACATGCCCCCTGAAATGATCCTTCAAGAAAAATACACGCAGGCCATCGATTGGTGGTGTCTTGGTATCCTATTGTACGAACTCATCACGGGTAACGCCCCCTTCCATTCCGTGCATCTGGACACCCTGTATCAACGTATCCTCAAACAGCCCCTCACCTTCCCGTCATCCGTCCCCATCTCCAACGAAGCCAAGGATCTCATTCACAAGCTCTTGCACCGCGATCCCGCAAAACGGTTGGGTACCCTGGATATCAAACGACACCCCTTCTTCGAGCCTATCTGTTGGGAAAAGGTCGCCAAGAAACAAATCACACCGCCGCTGGCTAATTCTCCCACCCCCGCCATTGCTATACCCCCCTCTGTGTCCAACCAGTCTATCTCCTTGTCGCTGGAATCTAAAGCCTCAATACCCCTCAGTGTGTCCGCTCAAATTTGCTTCCAAGGCTTCAGTTACATCCCAGAAGACGTTCCTTTACATGATTAGCTTACTACTAGTACTGAAATTAACCATATACCCCCTACCACCCTTCTACTTATGTTATGCCCATATGCCTATGAATAAAGTACAATGATTATGATCTCTCATGATTTGACCCTGCCAGATAAACACTCAACCTCCGCGCTGAGTTTCCAGACCAGGCACAGGAATTGTCTTACTCTTCTCATCAGGGATCGATCGGCAAGGACCTCTCTTCTGCTGGTATTAGGTCCAACAAGAAGACGCATAGCGGCTCATTAGATTGTATGGCGGGTATTGTGTGTGTGAACGAGGATCAAATACGACCCCAAGGAACAACATAACGATGAACGGCGCATACCTCACCAGCCTTCCAAGAAAAATGATGCGATCAGGCTTCCCCACCTTTTTATCTTGTATGTGCCGCCCTTGACCCACCTACCAGCCTCTGCAAAAAGTTGTTCTCGGCGATCGACGAATGGCATGGTCGACTGACGGCAAAAGAACTCAGTCCTGACAACAACGATCCTGCCCCTATGTATTTTAGATTTCAAACCCCGATTTGGCTACTTGACTCTTTTTGTTTGCCCGTCCTTACTTTTGCTCCTTCTTCCCCTCGTCATTACTTTTTTGCCCACATTGTCATTCTCTTTTCTCCCCGACGACAAACGAACGAACGAACGAGCGGACGAACGAACGAACGGTAAAGTCTTCCCTTCTCACGTCATGTTCATCTTTTGCTTACCATTACTAACTTTTTGCCTTTTGCATCGTTCCTCTTTTTTTGACACTAGATTAGGTACGACGATGACGACAACGATAAAGACGACGACGATGCTAATGCCGACTCCACCACTGCCTCATGTCACCCAAAAAGGCTCTTTAAAAATTTTCAAATGTAAAAAACATGGGGAAACCCTCGCAATTTTTTTTTTAGGTGCACCCCCTTCCAATGTAGAATCTCGTAGTCCAAGTTACTAATAAAAGGTTACCCATTCTTTGCCCATACCCTTCTGATACTATCACTGATACTTTTACACAGCCGGGCCGTTTTTGTCCATCTCCATTTGCTTGGTTTTTACAGCAGTCTAGTCATTCCCATTCCCACTCGTTGCCCTTTACCCATTAGCTTAGCTGCAGCCTCGAACATAGTCTGTACCGTAGCCCATTATTCACGTTGTATCAATAAAGCCTACTTGAATCATTCTCCAAAAGGCTTTTCTCTAACCCATAACCACGACCATGCACATTATAGAGACCAGACAGCAGATGAGTGGTTCACCATTGACAATTTCCAAAACATTATCGGTTTCCTAGTTGGTCTAGTAACATGTACACAATCGTAGGATCTACCTGCGCATACATACAAAGCTTTACTCTACCCTAGCTAGTAGGCAAATGATGTTTCAAGAATTGTCAATGATGAGCTACCCATCTTTAGTTTGGTCTCTATAATGGACAGGGTCATGGTTATCGAATAAAGAAAAGTCTTTGGAGAATGATTCAAGTAGGCTTTATTGATACAACGTGAATAATGGGCTACGGTACAGACTATGTTTGAGGCTGCAGTTAAGCTAATGTGTAAAGGGCAATGAGTGGGAATGGGAATGCCTAGACTGCTGTAAAAACCAAGCAAATGGAGATGGACAAAGACGGCCCAGCTGTGTAAAAGTATCAGTGATAGTATCAGAAGGGTATGGGCAAAGAATGGGTAGCCTTTTATTAGTAACTTGGACTACGAGATTCTACAATGGAAGGAGTGCACCTAAAAAAAAAATTGCGAGGGTTTCCCCATGTTTTTTACATTTGAAAAATTTTAAAAGAGCCTTTTTGGGCGACATGAGGCAGTGGTGGAGTCGGCATTAGCATCGTCGTCGTCTTTATCGTCGTCGTCGTCGTCGTACCTAATCTAGTGGCAAAAGAAAGAGGAACGATGCAAAAGGCAAAAAGTTAGTAATGGTACGCAAAAGGTGAACATGACATAAGAAGGGAAGAGTTACCGTTCGGTCGTTCGTTTGCTCGTTCGTTCGTTCGTTTGTCGTTGAGGAGAAAAGAGAATGACAATGTGGGCAAAAAAGTAATGACGAGGGGAAGAAGGAGCAAAAGTAAGGACGGGCAAACAAAAAGAATTGAGTAGCCAAATCGGGGTTTAAAATCTAGAGTGCATAGGAGGGTGTGAGCAGGGTCGTGTTCCTGAGCTTCAATTTGCAGCAGATCCCTATAACACATCAGAGTGAGCATGCTACTACATTCTGTGACGTTGACTTATCTTTTGAATGACAAGTAGGCTGGATCAGAGAAGATTGAATGTTGCCAAATGGGATGGCGGATTCTACAATGGAAGAGGAGTGTACCTAAAAAAAATTGAGATTCTCCACGTTTTTCATAATCCCTTGCGTCCAATCCCTGATCTAAACACATGCCCATCCAGACCTGTTGCCAGAGAGCCTATTCCCGTTGCCATCTCATTCGATCTACTAGGAAAAAAGGGAGTATTGATGCAATGGCAAATGTTAGTCCTATCAAGACTAAGATGGAAAAGATAGTGAGAAGGAGAGGGTTATCCTACGTTCGTCTTTCAATGTCGTCGTATAGAGGGTGAGCCGTTCGTGGTGCTGTGGTAATGTCGATGGAAAGAAAAAAGTGATGGGGGAAGCAAAGAAGAGGGAAAGAACAGGTATGAGGAAAATCGGTACTTAGATTAGCCGAAAACGGAGTTGGAAAGACGACGGGGTCAGCCAATCACCTCGTGCGCCAAGTCTTAACCTTGTTTTATGCATGACTTTTTTTCAGCGGCGTTTGAAATACCGGCGCTCGCACACATCCAAAACCTTTAACCCCAACTTTGTTGTTTATTGTTTCTTTCCAATCTTTCTCATCCCACTGGTGCTCTTAGTACGGTTTTGCCCCTTTTGCTTAACAACAAATGTGTGATCCACCCAACGAAAAGAAACTCCCCGTCTCCAAGGCCATGCCATTAACTACTGAAGAGCCTGTGCGACGGCCATGGTTATCTGATCAACTCAATGACATTAATCTCGTCGACTCGGCCGATTCACCGTCACCCAGTCCTTCTGACAATGGCTCTTCTCCCCCGCCATCTCAAGCCGACCCGACACAGCAGGATGAAGCCACCAATGACGACGATAGTGAAGACACGGATATGGAAAACGAAATTGTCTCTGACGATCAAGAAAGCGATGAATCCGAACCCACTGTCGTCTCACCGCCTATAACAACAACAGCGCCAACGACGTCCATCCATCCGTCGTCTTCGAAAACCACCACAGCAACATCATCAGATATGGCCACCGCCCAAGGCACCGCCCAAGACGCCAAGAAGAACGGCCCTGTACCGACCCAGTTCTTGCGCCATGGAAGCAGCCAGATGGATTTCCTGTGGAACGAAATGGAGCAACACCAATGGGACAATGCGGACGATGGATTCTGGGGCGAAGACGACGGCGATGATTCCTCAGATCTCGACGACGAGCTCAAAAAGGTCACAGAGGCGAATCGGCATATCGACTTTGACGACAAGCAAACACCACAAACGACGAAATCCATGCATGATCCGACGTTACGCCAACTTCTTGTGTTTGCCCAAGACGAAACAATTATCCAACCCGATCGACAATGCCGGACGTTTGTGTATGGTGCAGGGCCAACCGGGGATCAGGTCAAAACAGCAGAGGGGATCGTCGCCAACACGGAACGCAAAAGTCGGCGGGAGTACTTGATCGCCTGCGACTTTAGCCGGGAAAGCCTTCATGCCATGGAATGGACTATGGGAACCATGCTTCGGGATCATGATGCCTTGCATATCGTAACAGTGGCTAACCGCGAAGATAATCCTGATATTGTCAGTCAGTCAAACTCGTCGGTGGACAGTGATGTAAGTATACCCCCTTCCCCCCCACTATAAATCACTAACTGTTCTCCCCCTTTTGTAGCTGGAATCGTCCCTGAATGCTGTGGTTGATGAAGCTAAAAAGCGATTGGAAAGAATGATGCTTTATGATGTCAAGTTGGTATGTTACTCAATGGTCGGTAGGGTCAAGGATGTGCTGAAACACCTGGTAAGTGAGAGAAGAAGAAAAAAAAAACCCCAGTAGGCATTCGCCCGCGCTGACTTTGAATTTTTTTTATCAATAGATCAGGACACTTCCTTTGACAATGGTGGTGTGTGGGAGTCGAGGAAGAGGGACTATGAAAGGGTAAGCTAATGGATCGCACACACACACACTCTGTCTCTTACATTCCCCCCTCTGATGTAGATTGCTGATGGGCTCCGTATCGACTTACTTGGTGCATAAAAGCTTGGTCCCCGTCGCTGTCATTCGACCCCAGAAGAAAAAGAAAAAGGAACCCCGACATGTCATTACTGCCACACCTCTCAGCGAAAGTAAGTGCACACACACACACACACACACACACACACACACTCATCATTTCTCTCTTTTAACCGACGCATTGCAGGTATGAAGTCAGGCCACCTACATGCAGACGAGCTTGGGTAGTCCTTTACATTTGGTCTATATATCCTCAATGTCCTGTTTTTATTACAATAGTATAGTCATCATAAACACTAATAAACAAAACTGTAGTATGGGGAGGGTATAACCTAGTCTAATGGGGTATGTTGAAATAAAACCAAAGCAGCATTACAAAACGTTTCAATGGCATCCAAATGAGTAGCATCAGCATCGATCCGTATCAGGTCCTTGAATGCCGGGTCATCGACAAGGTGCGTCACATCCAATAGCATTGCTTTGACACATTGATTCAGCACACGATGGAACGGCCAAGTCTTGCACGTCAATCCCCCACCATCCTGTGTATGATACTTATCCCGCAGGTAGAGGTATGTCGCCAGGCAGCCAGAGAGATAGCCCGGGTGTCGCTTTTTGATCTTTTGCATGATCCATCGTTCGCCCAAAAGTTGGATCGTCATACACCCATACCGATCGGCCATATGTATCAGCGCCATCACTTGATCCCATCCACCCACCAGTTGATCGTCGACGTCGTAGGCATGGCAACCCCCTGCGGCACACTTTTTTTGAAGCCATTGACTAACGTGGATAAAGTGTTCAAGCCCAGCCATGGTGATATCGTGGAGGTAGATCGAGTCGGTGCTTGATTCCAAATAACGGTCGCTGAGCATGGCCTGGAATACGGGAGAGGCCCATGTCAAATCTTGCGCACGCACACGGAGCGGGGTGGGAGAATCATTCGTCCGGATCACCACCTCACCCTCTTTTTCCCCCGTCGTCGATGATAGTGAGGCGCCCTGCTGTTGTTGCTTGTTTTCTTCTAGACCTTGATCCAAATCATGTTGCCAGGTGGACTTGAGTGAGAGTGCCAAGGTAGCCAGTGCCTGAGCCGCTGTGTGTCGCCTTCCTGTGTCGTCAAACATCAACATGTGGCACAAAATACCAAAAGGACAGGTGGAGTAAACGATGGATTCCTTGGTCGTGTCAAAGCTGAAGAGGCCCAGTGTCGAATGCCAGTGTGTGGTGTCCCAAAAGGAAGTATATACCAGAGCCACCGCCGTCAGTTCGTGCCGATGGTTCACGTCGTCTTCGTTTTGCCCAAAAAACTGAAACAGCCGGCCCAATTCGTCCACCCGTGTCCATAGTGTCGTGCCCAGGCGTGCTGCTATCGATCGGGGATCCTTTGTCGAATAAGGCCATGATTTAGGATCATCAAGCATGATAAGGGGTGCAAAGAGACGAGTAAAGCTGTCGTTGAGGATCATCAATTTCAAATTGGCGCCGTTCATGATCACCTTGGTGAGGATACGTAGGGTTGCCTCGATATAGTTTTCTTGGTTGACATAACTATGGTGTATCTCTGGTTCAGGATTGTGCACGCTATTGTTGTCGCCGTCGTCAGGGGATACATTGTCGCTCTTCTCTTTGTCTATTCGATCACATGACGCTGGAGTAGTGTCGGTGCCATCAAATTCTACGAGCAGCGGGCGTTGTGTATCGTCGTCGTCAGTCGGTTGAGTGTCGCAAGAGTCATTCCCAGTCGTCAAAGAGGTACCACCACCCACGGAAGGATCTTCATCTAAAGGCTGAAAGATAGGGACAATTGTATTGTTGGAAGGATTAATGCGGTAAGACAATAAAGGATGGCTGAGATCCACCAGCATTTGAGAGAGGTTGTTTAGATCGTCCCCATTCTCTTGTATCATTTGCTTGCCACAGGATTCAATAGGAGCCAAATGTTCCAAGAGAATCAGGGCATTGTCGATTTGACCGCCCAATACCAGGCACCAGCTATGAGCGATGTTTCGCCACTTCCCATCGAGTAGACCTCTCCATGGCACCAAGGTAGAGAGCAACGCCGCCACCAGAGTCAAAGATGCCCCAGTATCATCTTGCTGCTTCCACTGTAACCATTCCAGAGTCGCCGTGCTGTCGTATCGATAAGCATACACCACTTGCAGGGAAGACGAGACCAGGTCTTGGCACACATTGACTTGTTTCAAGGTAATAAGTATATCCTGCGCAATTAGGATGGATTCATACCGAAGAGCACGCCATAAAAGTCCCATGACTACACCAATAAGTTGCCTTTCATGCAGCAGTTTGGAGCGCAACAGCGAGGTTCGACCAGCCAAAGACGCCAGTAGCCGGACTAGTAGACCGTACACCGACCACACCTCGATAGGCATTTGAAGCGAGGACCCGCCTACCACGGATGGGAAGCCAACACAAGGGATCAAGGATGGATCAATAAGCTCCAGGACGGTTGTCTCCACCAATCGTTCGCACGCCCTAGGATGATGAGACACCTTCTCGAGAGCCACCAATGCCCTTTTCGCCTTTTTCAACGCCTGGGTTTGTTCGTGGGAGGGGTCGATTGTTGTTGATGATGTGAGTGATGCAGCAGCCTCAAGACCGAGACGGACGTGAAGGATAGTGGGTTCCCAGATATAGTTGCCGAGCCCAGTGGACGATTCCGCCAGTTGTTTGACCGCACCTTCATCATGGAGCAAATACACCACGAGCTTTTCATACTTGGGCAGCAAAACAGAGTCGTCGAGCTTGTTGTTGTCGCCATACAAGAGCGCCATTTGCGATCGAAGACACCATGCGATCCGAGGCCCAATCTCCGTGCGCCATTCGTCGGGTACAACTTGAATGTACTGCATGAGGGTTTCCAATAAAGGGCTCAAAAGAGGCTGACAGTGCTGGAGAAGGGTGCTGTCCAAGCCAAAGTAGCCACGGATCACCACATCGGCACACAGATCTGTGGATAAGAGGTCGCTGTTGCTGGCCAGAGTCACCAAGGTTTCCACCGACACCGGGCACGCCGTGAACGCCAATAAAAAGTTCGTCAGGCACCTCGTCATCTGTTTCCCAAACATCTGTATCGAGACGGTAAAAATCGTCCCCGTTTCCACATTCAGGTGCGGAAGGATAATTCGCCACGAGAGGTGACACAGCCGCGTCAGTAGCTTGATCAAGACATCCATGGTATACACCGACCGTAAGCCATCTGATTGCATTCCCGCCCTCGAAAGCCCTAAGAGAGAAAGGGGTGCATGAGTGACATGGTTACACTACACACGTGGACATTTTTTTTTCTTACCTCGAGCAGGAGAATCGATCTTGGTCTTTGCACCACCTGATGACTGTGGCTGTTGTATCGAGTAGACAAGTTGGGCAAAAAATGTCGATAACCCCTGCGTTAAGGTATAGGATCCAGGGAAAGATTCCAGGTGCAAGTACACAGGACTATCAGGGGGCAGTTTCACCAGCGCCGTCGTCAAGTAGTAAAACGGTCGTCCCTTATCCACCATACCATTGTGTCCCGTGCTTGTTGTTGTGTTGTCGTTGTTGTTGTTGAGCTCTAAGAGATCCATTAGCGCACCTGTCCACGTCCGGGCCAGTACAGTAGACAATGCTTGACCAATGTTGTTCCATAGGTGGTGCCGAGATTCCGTCGAGTCGAAGCTGTCTTGTTGATCCTCCTCCACTTTGCACAAGGCATCCAACAACTGGCTTGATGCGAGACAGAGTGAGAATTGAGCGGTGGTGGTGGCGGTGGCGGTGGTGGTGTGGCCGAGTCGACGTCGTTTCCCCGATGCAGTAGTCCTGATATGTTCTGCCGTGATACTGAATCCAGAGTAATAAAAGAGGTTCTGATGTAAGAGTCGGTGATAGGCATTGTGTACGATCAGATCCACACCAAAAAAGGACGCTTGGGTGAAGAGACCGCGCAAGCCGTAAGATCGCGCCTTCAAAAGTGTTCGCCCGTCTGTCGCAAGTTCTAAGTGAGGAGACATATCTTTTTCTGTAACATCAGTCGCCCAGTCAAGAATGTGTAAGTGTGCTTGTCTGGATCGAATATCACTGAGTATGGCCTTGACAAGTCCAGTTACCTTGGTACCAGAAGTCTGTTGTGTCAATCGTGCAAGATGGTCCAGGAGCTTGTACCAGCACTTGGCAGCATGAGCTTTGGTGGCATCGCTGATATCGTCTGTTGCATTGCTGTCGGCGGAGAAAGTATCGAGGACCAAGCGGAAGCATACCTTGAAGGACCGGAGAGGAAGGAGATCGTCTTGAGAGGATCGGCTTTTCATGCTGCAGAGAATCGCTTCGAAACACGCCAAGAGTCGATGGAGTGGCCATTCTTCAGAGGGCGCCTTTTCAACGGTAGCGGAAGGATTGGATGTAGTTGGGCGGGTTTTGCGAGCGTGTGAGGATATCTTGCAAAGAAGCTGATCGATGGTGGTGGAGGGCGCTGAAGCGAGTGATTTGAGGTATCGTTTACTGGTGGAAGAATGTGGTGAGCTTAGGGCCTTGTATACGTTGTGCAGTCGAATTTCATTCGTCCCAGGCGAATCCGATTGAGAATTAGAGCGTTTCATAAAGAGTAAAAAAAAAAAGGGAAGATAGAGAAAAGAGGAAAGAGGAAAGAGAAGAGAGATAATCCGATTTTTATATGAGAACCGAAACGTGGCGGGGTTTAAACATTTCGGCTATAAATCAGCCACCACTTCTTTATTCCTTTTCACTGTCTCTCTTCTTTCACTCTCTCAATGTCGGATCAGGCCAAGTCACTTATATCCTTCGATACTGGTTACAGTGCTGACTCGACCGAATTCTGTCCCTTCCAAGGTCATCAAAAGTACTTGGCGTGTGGAACTTATCAACTTACAGACGAAACCAATGATCAAGCTGCTCGAGTACGAAAAGGCAAGTTGTATCTCTTCAACGTCGACACTTTGGAGGACGGAGCGCCTTTGATACAAGCACAAACTATCGATACACCAGCCATTCTCGACATGAAGTGGTGTCACTCTCTCATTGATGGCGATCAAGTCCTTGGAGTAGCCGATTCGGTTGGTGGTCTGACCTTCTATGCCCTTGAAGATGGCCCTGACGGCAACGCCTCTCTCACCCGAAAACAACATATCCAAGTCTCCGAAGACACCACCAACCTATGTCTTTCTTTGGATTGGTCCTCTCGCCGGTTCCCTGCAACTTCTTCTGGCACCCAATGTATTGTCTCGCACTCGAATGGCGACTTGTCGCTTGTCACCCCGACCGACACTGAATGGCAAGCTACCACGACCTGGCACGCTCACGACCTCGAGGCATGGATAGCCGCCTTTGATTACTGGGACCCTAACCGTATCTACTCTGGCGCCGACGATATGCTCTTTAAGGGCTGGGACACACGTATAGGACTGGAATCGCCTACTTTTAGCAACCGACGCCACGAAATGGGTGTGACGACAATGCAATCCAACCCTCACCGTGAACATATGCTGGCTACCGGGAGCTATGATGAACATGTGTATCTTTGGGACACTCGATCGATCCGTCAACCGCTGGCCAAGGTACATACTGAAGGGGGCGGCATTTGGCGATTGAAATGGCATCCCACCCAACCAACAACTCTCCTCTCTGCCTCTATGCACGCGGGCGCCTTTGTCATCGATACCGAAACCCTATCTGTCACGAATAGTTTCCTCGATCATCAATCTATGGCCTATGGCGCTGATTGGTCTTTTGCTGGTGACAATCTTGTGGCTTCTTGCTCGTTTTATGATCATATCATGCATCTATGGAAACCCACAGCTTCTTCTTACAAGGATTAGTAGACAATTTAGACTAGTAGACATAGAATAGATAGATACCCCCTCCTTCACACACACACACACACACACACACACAATAAAAGACTACATGATTGTACAAAATGATTGATTTCTCTTAGTTTATTGGATCACATCAAGCCTGTATACATGGTTATGCATAAGCCGTTTGATGTTACAAGTGACAAAAGAAGTTGTATTTTATAAAAGATGGTGGGTTGGTGAATAAACAACACAATGTTGCAAATCTAGTGATCCTTCTTGCCAGCAGACACTATTAGACAAAGATAAATGATATGAGTACATGATCCATCCGTTGTGTCCTGGTCCGATCCCCCTTTTTTCTAATGATGAGCACCACAATGTTACGTACAAGCAGGGTTTCTGGGATCGTTCTTGTATTGGTCAGCTACATTACAAAAAGAAAATGTTAGGGTCAAGACAAACATGTCATGCAGGATGGGACGAAACTTACAGTTGATCATAGCATCTTGCATCTTGGCAACAAGGTAGAGAACAGTGATGCCACCAGCAATGAAGGGACCAGCAGGGCGGAGGACAGGGGTGTTGAACTTGCGAAGACCGAACATGGTTGTAAAGTATAGATGAAAGAAAGAGGTGTTTTCTTTTTCTTTGCGGTAGGCCCCCCTCGCCTTTTCAAAGGACGGAGAGAGAGAGGAAAAAGTCACAGACCCAAAATGGGAATGGCGGCGTTTCAAAATATGATAATCCTTCACCCCTCCCCAAATGATTTTCTTCTTTCCCTTCTTTGCCTTTTCTACACTTTTACCCTCCATCGTCACTACTTTCACAATCTCCATCGACATTAGCACCGCATCATGAACGACTCACCCTCTATATGACGAACGCAGGGTAACCTCCCTTTCTCACCAACCTCGTCCAGCTTTTGTCTTACCACGACTAACATTTGCTTTTTGCATCATTGCTCTCTTGATTCCTAGTAGATCGAATGGGCTGGCAACGGATGTAGGCTCTCTGGCAGCAGGACTGATTGGACATGTGGTTAGATTAGGGATTGGCCCTCGCAATTTTTTTTTAGGAGCACTTACTTTTCCCATAGTAGATTGTCTAGTCAGTGTCCCGTTTAAAGAGCACTATTCCTTTGCCCGCTCCCTTTGGATACTACCGCTGGCTCTTTTGGCAGCTCTG